>JAQFZZ010000025.1:0-56128 GCA_034696405.1 Isotoma caerulea | reverse complement strand
CACTAGATAAAATTACGAAAATTTAGATTTTGGTAAAAAATGTCCCGTTTTTCACTCAGGAATAAATGGTCAGCTTAGTTAGCCCACATGCTCTTGTCTTTCAACCTCACCTGATTGATTGTCTTAAATAACCACTAATTTCGTAACGATTTCAACCAATTATAAATACATAGTGTATTCGCAGCGCTTATGTATCAGAACGACAAAAACCAATATGTTAATTTAACAAGTTCATATTAGGATAAGCTAGCAAAGGAAAGGTTTATCAGCGTCAACCGTGTGTACTACCTAAATAAATACAACCTTATCAAATGTATATTAACCTATGCCCATAAACTATGGAATAGAGTTGCTGGAAAATTGTACGGATTCATTGATATCAAATGATCAAAACCTGTATGCATAAATAAGCATTCATAAGACTAGTGAAGTTACTCATCATTTGGACAACACGGTATATTATTTGCAACTATTACTACATGCATAGATAGAGCGTTAAATGGATTATATAACTGAAGTTGAAACTCCCCTTTGGCCCGAAGCTATCATCTGCTGATTCCTATACTCATTCTTAGTTTGAGTTAGACAACATTTTATTTATATTTCTTCTCTAAAATTATGCAAGTTTCTTTGTGCTTTAAAAATCTAAATATATAATCGGATACATCGATTATAGCGAGAGGAGTTGGTGAATTCAAAATGTGGGACTTGAGTGTGTGTAGTTAAACTTAAAAGTGAGTTAAAACAGCGAAATAGAAGAATTATCTTCAGAAATGAAGAGTTTTTTGTGCTCTGTTGTTGGTTTCACTGTGTTTGTCTTATTGGATTTATCATCGAGATGGGTTTCTGGCCAGAGTCAAGGTATAGTTAAATACCATAATAAAAACCATTTTCTATGGGTTTTTCTGCCGCCAAATTTAAATGAATTGGTTAGGTAGGTTACAGAAACCGTTCTTTATGCTGTTAGACAAAGGATTCGGTTTTGGCTACACTGGCTTCGGTTCATCGGTTGAAACTTGCACATCTGCACATGTATGAAAATTCAGAAAAGAATGGTTCCAAAATCTAGAGTTTTAATGCGTTATGGCCATTAAAGGTCTTTTATGTTTAGTGATATTATAATGGTCAACATTTATTTCTCGAAAACAATTGTATACACAAATTGCCCAGTTAAAGCAATTTTTTCAGCTTTCACTCTTTTATACTTTACACTCTCATAATTAATTCGCCGCTTTCACAAAATCTTTTCCAAATTTAACTTACCCTGCCTCTGACTATAGATATAAAGTGAACTGACAAATGAATCAAACAATGGTTTACATTTTAAACGCTATGTTCATATGCATTTTTTCATTATTTATGCCTTTAGGATAAAGAATTTTATTTCATATAAAGATATTTTTATGCCAATTATTTTATTTTGCAAAGTCTTCAATTTTCACAATTAGGTTAAAATCATGCAGTTTTAGATTAAAACTGCATGATATTATATTTTAGAAAAGGAATTCCATGAAGAATAAAAATATTTGATATGGCAAGTTTGCTGCCTAAATTGTTTCCTTAATGCATAATAAAGTATAAACTATTTTTATGACATTATCAAACCAACTTATGCATTTCCATGCGTTGGCTATTTATCATACGATGAGAAAGTTTAAAAACAGGAACAAATGAACAAATTCTTCACAATATTCATCAGAGTTATAAAGCTAAAGTGTAAAGTACTTCTTTAATAGCTCAATATTTATGGATAAGATATATACACAGTTGTAAACATTTCCTTCTAAAATTTTATTTTATTATCCCCTATAAATATTTTTAAGTCATTTGTCTACAGTTTACTCAATAAAATTTAAATGCTGTTTTACCCAATATGTCTATGAATTCGATAAATTTTAGCAAAAATAATTTTTCACGAAAAAATTCTTTAATTTAATGTAAGGCTAAATCAAAAAACATGAATCAAATTTTATACTTCAGATAAATAAAGTAAACTTTCAGGGTAGTAAAAATTATCGTTATCTGCGTTCAGATTTAAGATTGAACTGCGAACTTCCTGTTATAGAATTTTAAAGCAAGGAAGTGTAGCATGTGTGCACTACTAATCCCATGTATCCAAGCCGTTTGCTATCGGAACATAATAATTTTATCTTCAGTTTAATTACATTTGTTTTATTTACTATCATAATATTCTCTAAATATAGGAACTTACAGTAACGTAAAAGTAAAATGAATTCTCAGTAATTAAAACCTAAAAACAACCCTATTTAAATAGCAGGAGTCACACTAACCCCAAATGACAATTTCCAAGAAGCAACACTTTCATCAGGGCAGATCTTACCGGTGATAACCTCAGGAATCCCAGCGTCCACAGGGTTTTCCATTGTAGAAGCTCATACCGTATTTTTACCTATTTCAATGTCTTACACGCAAGCTCTAACCCCAGGTCAGTTTATTAATGGGTCAAGCGTCGGACTGGTGATTAATGGATCAGCTGCATCAACAGTTTATGTAAAGAATGGCCACAACGTTTCCTTAAGTGTTCTTCTAAGTCTGAATGTCTACAGTGATGATGGTAAGTCCGAGTCGTGTGACAAGCCTTTAGTTTATAACAAAAAGCTTTATAATGTAATACCTTCAAACTGTTTTATAACCTTGATGAGAAAAAGTCTTTCAGTAAACATTTCTAAAATGAACCAAAAATTTCATTCTCTTTTCTATCCCTCATTAAAGCACCAATACCCGGTGGATGTAATATGGAAGTGCCAATTAAAACAGCCCCATTTCTCCCAACAAGTTTCAGTCAAAATTTGCTCACAATAGAATATCCATTGGGATCTTGGCCTCTAAACGTCCGTCCAGCAACCTGTGACCGGGCTCCACTTCAATATGACATCTATGTTTATTTCTTACCTGAGAGAGACTTTACAGAAAGAACGGCTTTTGACAGCATTCGCCTCATGTCCAATGTCACATCTATTGAAACCCATGGAAAAAAGGTAAGGTGGTACTCTGTCACTTTTATTCCATCATATAGTTTCTTTATTTTTATCCTTTAAAACTTGATGAACCATTAAATTCTCCTATTTGTCCTTTATTTGCCTACATTAGTGATCTCTTATTTAACTGAGACAATGAAAAGTGTAATAAATGCCGCAGACGCTGTGTTATTGACATGGACGCCAGTGCAGTCCAGGCCTTTCATTCATTATAATATACTTTTGTTGGCTATATGACTGACTGAAGGCTTAAAGTTCTCCTGTCCACTCTATACAATATGCTATTATTTATTGAAATAGTCCGAATTAGGAATATAAAAGTTGCAACTATTTTTAATCTTTCACCTTTTCAATATGCATTTCTTGTCATGATCATATTCGCAGTCAATTCCTTTTACTGACATGAGGTACAACAAAGTTGAAAACGTGCCTAATTTATTTCTTCCATCTGGGAAGTTGCAACTAGGTATTGTCCATAGTCCGGAAGAAGTGAGAATTGAAATGAAGTCCAGAATTACCTTTATTGCTTTTACTTGTATTTTGGTCCTTTGACAAAAGAGAACGACTGATTTACAACGTGCAAGAGTGCTTGTTAAAAAATGATGATCGCATATAATGATGACAAGCAGGAGGAGGGCATTTCATGCTGTTTTGAACCTTTTGGCTTCCCTTCACTCTCTCGTACCTGTCAACTGTCAAAACTCAAAACTGTCAACAAATCTTTTTTTATTTTAATGGGTGATTTCATTTCATCGGTTATGTATCGTCTATACGTTAAAGCACAAATATGACATTTCGACTTATGCCATACAATCTGAAGAAATACACGTTTAGTTTTTTATAGATAGAACTTACCAACCGAAGTAGATCCCTTTTTATTCTAAAATTCAGGTTCAATTTAATGGAATTCCGCCGTCAAAAGTAAAATTTGCCAACTATGCTGGAACTGGAAGGATCGTTGCTGTGGTACTACGTACCCTTACCGCATCAGCAGCTTACGTCCCAACCCTTTCTTATGGATGCTTACCCACCTCTGAGAATGAAGATGAAGTCTGTGGTGTCTTCCGTACGTTGACAATGAATCGACATTTATTGCATCAATTGCTCAACCAAACGAGATTTATATTTTATAACATGTAAATTAGATCAGGAAAATATTGACAGGCTGGAAACTTATAGGGTTTTATCTGTTCTATTTTCCTATTAATAATTGCATCTTTGTAGTATCCTTCTGTCATAAATTTTGAAATTTTGAGTGGGCATTCAGCAGAGATTAATATAAAATGTGGTAACAGGATGCAGTAAAATTATCTATTATGAGTACATGTTTGCAATTCACTTTCACTTCATACTAAGAATTTTAGCTATGTTATATGTATACATGAAATGCTTACGTTGCGGTAGACAATGAAATGATGAGCAGATGGATGAGATTTTGTATAATAGATAGTCCCAATGCAGAAATGAATGTTCATAAAATAAAATGCAGATTGTATCTTTGGTTTGTCCTATTAGGGTCAACTGGGGCAAAATTGTTAAGTGCTTGGCTAGTGTTCGCCGGGCTGTTTTTGGTCTCATTGGGTCATCGCTATTACAAATGCCAACTGTTTCTTTTTGGATTTCTGATCAGTGCAGTGATCTTCTATGTCGGCCTTCTACTCGCAATATCAGTGGAAAACACAGGTAAAGACGACAGCCCTTTTAATAATAACTATTTTATTATTTAGTTTCATTAATGGCTCTCCCCCAACTGCCATTCATGTAAGTACATGTAAGTATACTGCAGAGAAACATACATAATAAGTGATAATATGCATTTGTGTAAAATACTACATCTGATGTATCGAACGATGGATGTTTTCATGGATGATTGATGAGTTGTTGAAGGGTCTGTCAGAACTAATTAGAGAATTGTGGTTAAACACAGTGGCTGGAACTACTTCGACAGTTATTGGTGCAGTGGGTGGGGCAGTTTGGGTAACCATTTGGGCCAAATGTGGAACTCCCATCGGACCTGTCTTTTTAGCGTCTTTCATCCTCGGATCATTGTTTGCCTCTATACTTGCCTTCACACCTTTAGGTATGTATATGAACTGTTCATTCAGAAGCATTAGTGAATTGTTAATGAAGTCATTAATCAAACCCCTAGCACCTTGCACACTCGTTTTTCAAAATTTCTGTCGCAAATTTCATCAAAGTGTCAAACTATTTGTTCTTGTTGAACTGTTCAAGGGTCACTAAATGAGATTGCCTTTTCAAGTTATAAAAGTAAAGCAAACAATTGAGAAATATATTGACAAGCTTTGAAGATATTTCTCTCACTAGGTCTTTCTGTCCTCATCCCTCCCACCCTATTTCCCAATAGTTATTTTACGTGTCAGTCAAGTCGTCTTGAATGTCGCAATCTCAAGTACACTTCGTTTTTTATAAATCAAAGTTTACAAAATACAAATAGAACCTGAGCAAATGAAGGGGAGAAATAGGTACCAACAGTGATCAGTTGATCAGAGAGGGTTGCTAAAAACAAGACCTTCACATAAAAACTTCTGATTAATTGTTTCTTTTCATTCCTTCGTCGTTTTTTCCAAATTTTGAGCACCATTTAAAAAAGAATGCACTGATACAACATGGACATAATATGGACATCGTCATTTTGTCAGTAAAATAAACTTAAACGTTAAATAGCCTTGTAACATGTAACTTTAAATGAACATCATGTTTCGCTTGAGGCAAATGCAAATAAAATTTTTTTATCAAACCTGCACAAAATAAATACTACACGAAATTTTTAAACTGAGCACTTTTAGAAAAGGTCTTGAATGATGATACATTGCAACGTGATTGCAATCTTGTCTGTCATCCTTGGACTTTAACTTCCCTTCGGCAATATTTTGCTATACAGTTGTAAAAAGTAGAAAATAGAAGAGAATTACAATCATCATCCCCGAATCGGTCGTCAATCTTTACGTTTTCTGGTTTCGGTCCATTTTATTTATTTACCCTAATCAAACAGTAAAAAAGTACATAGGGAATAAATAGAAATCAACCCATGCGACGAGAGAAGCGACCTCCCTATTATTTATCCTTGTGTCCTTCCTTCTTGAGAATCCCTTTCGTTTCCCCTTTCTTTTTCAATTATTATTCTCCTAATGGAATTTGATGTAGCTTTGACCCTTTTTCTGTAAAATTTATTAAAGACCTTTTCCAAGAATCTCTTCTTGATGTTTGTTTCTTTTTATTTTACAAAATTCTAGCGGACAATTCGTTGATGAAAGACGATGCAACATTTTGGCTCGCGTACTTCTGTCTCGTTTTAGCCATCCCTCTTATAATCGTTTCTTTTGACAAAGTCGTAAGTTTTTTTTCTTCTATTTTTAGAGGATTCCAATTATCTACTAGAGAAATGATAAGTACATGCATGAAAACGCTTTAAGAAAAATAAAAAGTCAGAATACTTTGATGTTGCAAGATATTGTATTGTATGATGATTTGAGGCAATTTTTGAGATTTTAAGTATACATGCATGTTATACTAACTTTTCTGTTTTGTTGTCTTCATCATTTCTTATCATTAGAATTATTCTAACAATTATTATTTTTATTATGAAACCATTCATCCGTTTGTCTAATGTCCTATTTCTTTACCTTTTTTAATAATTAGACAAGCATCTTCGTCTCGGCAATAGTAGGCGCGTATGTGTTCACCGTGCCCGTGGATCGTTATGTGGGAAGCAATTTGACATACATCTTTTTAAACATAATGAGACGGGCAACAGATCGAGATTTCAGCACAGCCATAATTCAACCACCTTTTCAAACTGTTGGTAAGTACGAGAGTAGGCCGAAGGGTTGGTTCTTTGAATCTTTGATGAAACTTTTTCTTTTCATTGTTTTCTGTCCTTTGCATCTTCTTTTGTGTCTCCTTTGTCAATCAAACTTTTATGAATGTTCATATATATTATGCATATGAGAGAGACTAAAGAATTCTTATGTAAGGTATCTACTCTTCGTGGTTGTCATCTTATTGTACATCTTGAGTTGGGAAAATGGAGAACAGATTTCAAATTTTAATTATGATATCCAAAAAGCCGTAGAAAATGAGACAAAGTGGAAAGAGAGAGCTCCCTCCTTTCATCATGTCAAACTAATATATAACAATAATAATAATAATAAGACGAGAGAAAATAATTGTAGGAAAACAAAGTGTAAAACTAAAAGTACTAATAAGAATGGGCTTGTACTTGACATATTATTGTTGATTATTTCATAGAGATGTTTGTTCTTTGGACATTGAAAGTTTTCAAAGCCTTTTTTAATTGCACAGTTTTTGAACGCTGGAGCATGATACCGGTTACCGGTCCTTGGTTTGTTTGGTGTACTTCTCTTAAAAGTCTCCTCTACTTATTCTTTAAAGAATAATGCATCTCAGTGACAGAGAATACCGCCGTCTTTGCGATCCATAATTGGCCCATTTTCCATCCCCTATGCTTCACTGATTTTTCAAAAGATTTGCTTTGTTATAACCTCCAACGATATGTATCTTTTCTTTTTGGAGTGAGCTTTAACCTTAACCCGTAGGACAGAATGTAGGCACCTCTCTCTCTCCCTTATATTTATTTTTGAATAACAAATGAGGTTTTGTTTGACAGCCAAGATTTGACGGTATAAATTAAAATATGCTGAGAGAGATTATAATCTTTGGTGTATTTTACACTGACAAGCCGTCATGCATATTTTAAAATTTTATTTGTAATAAATGTGAATTAGTTTAAGATGTAGTTGCAAATTTCATAGCGATTTTTTTGTTTTAATACATTTGTAGATATTGTACTTACCGTTCTGTGGGGTGCGATGGCCATAGTGGGAGTGGTTTTTCAACTCTGGAGAGAAAAGCACAGAGCTCCATTTCCACCTGCTCCGAGATCTACTACTGGATTTTGGCCGACAAGAAGACTGACTATTGATGAATCTAATGCTATAATAATTCCTACAGAAACTAGCCCTTTACTTCCGACCTAGCAGAATTGTGTAAATTTTTGATTTAATGAGCTTAAAAAGCAAACGAAGCATTTAAGTTCGGAACGAATTGACATGAAGTACTTAAAAGTCACAAATAGTAACCATGTGTCACACATGTATATTATGCCATATATAATATTTTATCTCTAAAGAGAAGTGTTTAAATGTTCACCTAGTATAAGTGATGTTAAAAAATGTTGTTAAATCGCTTGATTAGACTTTGTTTGTTGATAAATTGATATATGCTGAATAAATAAAAACAGCCTTTATACATCTTTCACAATCGATATTGGTCGGTCATGATTTTATACGATAAGAGGTGCCTTCAATGTGCCTAATTTTGGATAATAAGTGTTGATTCGGGTATAAGCAGATCCATATTTTTTTATGCCGAAAGTGTTAAGAAAAAAAGAAACTAAAGTTCTGTTTCGAATTGACTTTTTGAATGTCAGTCTTGATTTTGGTAAATGTTTAATTACGTAATCATAATAATCATCATCGTACATAATCATATAATAATACTAGGTTGTATTATATTCAATCTGCATTTGACATAACAACAATTTAAATGTACACAATTACACAGTCACATACATAATAATAAACATGACGTTTATCCTCCTAATAATATTATCTACATTATCATCATCATCTTTAGTTAGTTTCTTATTTTAATAGATTATGTTTCGCTATTAATAGTACGAGAGTATAAAGTAAATTTTTAATTTTAATTGACCCTGTTTCCGCTGATCTGATTTTGGGATCTGTATACAAAGCCTTTTTTGGACCTAATAACTTTTTTTCTTCATACACCAGATTATTTTTTATCATCTCTCTGGTGTTTAACAAAGTCTCAACATCCCCTTACTTACTTTCTTTGGCTTATCTTTCAGAATAATCTTCCACTCTTAAGAAACAAACGGTTTTTTCTTTCCTTTCTCCACTTTTTCTCTCACGAGTACAGGCAGTTGTTTCTCATATAAATTAGCAATTAAATAGATTGTAGTGGTTGGTTGGTTGGTATTGGTTTGGTATTATTTTACTACTGGCTTATTAAAAATCATTATGTAAATCCCATAATAATACTTTAATGTCAGGCTATAACACATTCATCGCAATCTGGAAGGTTTTGATTTATGTACTAAACGTTGTTCCTTACACATGAAAAATTTATATATAGTACAATATAATAAATTTTAAAACTTTAAAATAAACATTTTATCCATTAAAAAAGAGTATACAATACGACGAGAATAATACAAAAAACAAATGGAGTATTTAAAAAAATTAAATTATTATTGATAGTGCGTTCAAGTTCATTATTGCACAATCGCTTTCACTAATACTACTACCACAGGGCCTTCGTACTTTGAGTTCAACCTTAATGAGAATAAAGACGGGTTTTTTACGTGGGTAAAGAAGGTTCGATTCTCCACTAAACTATTTAGTAAATATCATTATTATTATTTTTTAAGTTGAAGACATGTTGGAATGAAATACGGACCACATTTTTTATTTGTTTGAATGTGATGAATATTTTTATAGTTTAGTAGAAATATATATAGTCTGACTGGTTTTTTTATTTTCTCTTTGTAAATTAAAGAGTACGAAGACTTCAAAGTGTGAATGCATGATCTGTCTGAAAAACTGATTTAGTTTAAAAACATTGGAATAGAATGAAAAGTGCAGTTGACATCCTCTGCTATACGGATGGGATTTTCGTACTAGTGTGGTCTGGTAAATGACATTGATTTGTGGTAAGAATTCAAACTGTGCTTTTTTCATTAAGAAGCGAGCATTAAGATGGAGATTAAAGCTTGAGTGAGATCTTTCCAAATTGCTATTACATTGTATAATAATAATAATAATATGATCATATAATAATGTAAGATAAGATTACATAATAATAATATCGTTTGGATTGTTCAATATTCCAGTCGGGTAGTAGTTGGTATTATATAAGTACCTACCTACTAGTTTTGACTGACTGGTTTGGTAGTAGTTTAAGTAATCGTTGCTGGTGGTTGGTTTGGTACACAGAATAATATAATCGTATATTATATAGCACATGATCTGCACAGTAATTAAACCGAGGATTGCCATGCTTGCTACGTGCTCTGATCTCTGTCTACTGTCTACATTTCGAAATTTTAAATAATAATCTTCCTATTATCATTTTATTTTACTAAATTAATGGTATGTATGTCATTAAAGACGATGGGACCAGTAGTTTGAGGTCAAATCTGGTCCGTGGCTAGGAATTTGGACAGGGACTGATACTCCGGCTGATATTACTCCTTTATGAGGGAATTAAAAGGAGTCAAAATTAATTTAAATAAAATTCATTAGCAGTTTGCGTGATTACCAAGCTCCCAATTTAAGTTACATTAACGGTTTATATTTTCATAATTGATTGAAATAAATAAAATAAAGCTTTAAAAAGTAATAAATGTTATTTTAAAGGCATTTCGAATGTATCTTTTGAAAGATGACCGAGTTCCATCTATAAAATCGGGAGGTTGGCAATTGGCATTGCATAAAACACAACTCATTAACTAGAGCGTGCATAATAGTTTAAAAAAGTGTCTTGTTTTACTAACCGTGATATTGGCTAGGAGGTCCGCCATGGGCAGAGTGAGTATTAGGTCCATAGGAAGAATGAGAGTTGACCCCACTGGACACAGAGCCTTGAGCCGATCCGCAGTGTGACGCTCGACTCCCATAACTTCCAAGGGATGACAAGGGATCGGCAAACATATAAGAATAGCTGGCTGCAGGATGGGCTGGCTCTCTTTGTTGAAGACAGCTCCCACTCATGCTGGACAAGCTCCCAGTCATCGAGCTATAAAATGATTGCGACCTTAATCAAGAAATTCTTTCTAGTTTAATAAAAGCATTTTAACGCAAGCCCATTCTACGAATGCAAAAAAATGTCTTAATTCTCTCTCTCTCGCTCTAGTCCACCTGACACTCTGTCAGACATCAAAGGTATTTTTGTCACCTCCAAACAAAGGCGAAAATAGTTTCACCAGTCTCATTCTCACTGACCATTATTGCAAACTGCAGTCTATTATTCTCTCTCTTCAATATCATTGAAGTCTACCTCTCTCTCTATCTGTATATAAAGTACGCTGTTCTAGCTTTAATCTGATCATCATCATCTCTGGCTCTATTCTATGGATCGATTGAAAAACGCTTATAACGCTTATTATTACGTGTTCGATAATAATACCAAGTTGCTTCTCTCTAAGGGTTATGTTATATATGCTTTCCTTAAATGCGATAAAGAAAAAGGCTCGTTTCGGAAATAATAAACGTGGTGTGAGTCTAGCCAAGAGGAAAGTGACAAGAATGCGGACAGTCTCTTTGTACATGTCAAATTGAAAAGGATGGGACGAAATTGATTCCTTTGATTTGAAAGCGACATCCATACTACACACAAAGTATAATAGTTCCTCTACAAAAGGAAGTTAAGTTAGTATATATAATAGTAATAGTGTGAGTATATGGTGTGATGATGGCAACTACACGAACAGATCCGTCCTTTTTTTATTTTATCTAATACTTTTTATTTTATTTTATTCCCCTTTATAGAAGAGTTAGGTGAGGTAATAGTGTAATAGGTGTCTGTCTCTCCTCAGTGTAAAATTGTAAAAGGACTATAAGAAAAGTATTTAGATGAACACAAAAGGAGAAGGCAGTGGCTTAGGTATCATTTAGACCCAATCTAATAATAAATCCGAAGCGAAAAGGAATGACGATTACGCCCACCAACATCCCAGACCAGATACCAACACCATCATCATCATCATCTCACCATACCACCACCACCAGATATGACATAGCCCTTCCATTAACCCATTCTTTCTTCCTCATATAGTCAAGTGTACCTTTAGGTAAGGCTTGTAGGTATAAAATGAAATATAAAATCTTAACCGGTTCTTCTTTTTACTTTACGCCGACAATAATACCCTTTAGAATTCCTTTCATGGCTTTTCAATAAACTCCCTTAGCTTACCAAACCAAGGATAAGTCCTTCGACCATAGATACAGGAGAATTCTACATTCGAAAGGACCCTCAGTACATACACACACGATCTAGAACAGATTCTTTTTCTAATACTTTTATACACAACATAATGTATAGAACACAACCCTTTCTCCATTATTCGTCTGTTACATAAAATAAAATAAAAATGGATTTTCTCGCACCCTCTCCATCCTTTTTGTATAAAAATCATTTTTTTATTCCCTAATCCTAAGAAGCCTTTATTTCTTATCGAAGAAATTTAAAAATGGCTTCTTATGCAATAATAAGACTACTCCAATACATAATATGATTTTGATATGCAAGCGTTGAATATTTCACTGGAGAAAGTAATAAGGACCATCTGTCCAATCTCTGTACGTGTAAGTAAGTAGAGAAATAATATATAAGCTAAGCTAACAAACTACTACTATAGCATGAGTGAGTGCTAAGTCTAAGACTTGGGAGGAAATAAATTCTTATGTAAATGTGAGACTTACCTGTAGGACTCTGGCATGGAGGCTATAGGTTGTGGTAAAGAAGCGTACATGGAATTAAATCCGGAATTTAACGGGAGACGACCAGCTGTGGCAGTTGTTGGTGGTGGAGAGATAGCCGTATGGTCTGATGAACCTCGCCTTTGATTTCTCAGCTTTTCCTCTCTCCGCCATTTCGCCCTTCTATTGCTAAACCACACCTGGAAATTCAAAACCCAATGTTAAGTAAACAATATCTAGGGTCGTATCTTATTTTACTGTACACAGTCCACGCATCTACAGATATGCTTATCAATTTACATGAAAGTACATGAGGTTACAGAATGTAGATATTTATTATTAGATAGATAACCTCCGAAATGGAAAAGCAAGTAGGTAACTATATAAATTCTTACATTCCAACTAATTGTCTTATCCAGAAGTACAAGTTCCACTTCTAACAGGGAACTTCTCTTAACTCATTAATTTCACTTCCTCAATGTAAATACATTTTCACTCGAGGCACACAAGCAACCCTATCTACTTTGTATATGTAATATATATTGCATTGGTTTCCTAAATTGGCGAAGCAGTGAAGGACACCGAAACCACAGTACACTACTATTGACTATAGTAAACCACCCAGCCAAATGACTATTCCTCTATATGGCTAATTACTACAATTGGTTAAAGTTTATTTACTTTTGCAACCAAGTGAAAATTATTTATTCACCTGAATTCGGGCTTCCGGCAGACCAATTTTCTCCGCTAGTCTTTCTCTGGCAAATACATCAGGGTAGTGTGTTCTCTCGAATTCTACGTACAGATAAATATTGAACATTATAAATAAAGTAATATTACACAATCGTAAATCTTACACACTTGGATAATCAAACTACTATAAATAAATAAAGTATAAAAACACTTTTTAATTAGTACTCAAGTTTCACAATAGAATTTGTATTATAACCTTATAACATACCTTTTTCTAAAGCTTCTATTTGATCATTGGTAAAAGAGGTTCGATTTCGCTGTAACTTTCTCTTGAGTCGAAGTCGTAATTCTGAGTCTTCGTCTGCAGATGAATTATGATCCGAATTCCCGTCTGATGTCCCCTCGCTATTTACTTCTACAAAGAAATATCATTCCGTTATTATTACATCAACAACATTAGGTAATATTAATAGTATAGTGTATCGATAGCAGATTTTTTTTCTCTCTCTCTCTTTGTGTAAAGCTATTTCATGCAGGAGTTAATCAAATGATGTCTTTACTCCACGATATAAATATATTATCTCAATTCTTTCTCTGTTTCCATAACCTAACCTATTTTCCCCAATGAGAGGAAAAATAGAGCGGAGCTGACTGATTTAGTACAAATATGATACACGTAGTGTATTAAGCATGACATAACTTAATTTTACAAAGCCTTCTAGCAACTTCTATTTATTTTATCTAGATCTAATATTGTTAGTTTTAGTAACGGAGGAATATAATAATTATTAAGCCAAACCACCCACCCCTTGCGACTTACAAACTACTAGAGAGGTCGACCTAAGTAAGGAAAAGCACAGTGGATGAAATGAAATGACAAGGGAAATTTTCTATTTCCCTGGCCTGACCAAAAATATCATCATCATCAGTCATTTATATTAATATGATAAACAAGGGATTTTTCTTCTATCGTTTTGTTCTTCTTGTATCATATTCGGTAAAGTTGCGTGAATGTCAAATCCCTCGGGAATAAAATAAAGTTGTACTCATATAACATTATCTTGTTATGAGAGGGTTGTATTAAAAGGATCTTGATCTCAGTTTATGTTAGATTGAAACTAGGAGGAATTCATGAGCCCTTTTATTCACCCATAAACTATGTTAATATTAGAGCTTTCTAAATATCATGAAATGAGACAAACATTATGAAACTTCGTATTCAAAAACACAGACAGTGAAAGCGTACGGGCAAAAAAAATCAAAATCATAATATAAGACAACTCTATATTCTTCAGTCAGAACGAATGGACACACATGTGAATCATAATTTTAAGCTATTAAGCCAAGGAGTACTTTAGAAATGCCACAGAAAATATTTATGGCCAACTGGACCAAAGTCCTTTTCTTATTCTTCTTCATTGTACTTCGACCATATCACTTTTACAACGAATTAGATACAAAATACTCTGTTAGAACAAATGTCTCAAAATATTAAATCTTCTGAATGCATAAAAAAGCCCATTGCCAACTGCTAAAAAGATGAATGTGACTTTGTAACGAAAAGAACGTAAAACAGAAGGACAATTTTAGAGGTTGCTTTCTATTCCTATTTGAAGCTTTAACCAATGCTGTCATTTCTGATCTACCTACAAGTATTTTATGGCAAAAATATTGTAAAAGGACAAATTTGAGTATTACATCTTATCCCAAAATACTTCAAATATTTCTATACTTTCCTTGTATAAATACATGCTTTCACTTTCTATTTTTAAAATATGACAATATTTCTGTAAATTCTGCAGCACAATTTCATATATTTTTTTCCATAATAGTAGAACAGGATTTCGCCCAGAATTTTTATTAAACCCAATATGCTTTCTCTTCTTGTGTACATAACATTCCCTCCCTGGATAGAATAGAGAACAAGAATAATATGTGAAAAGCCTAGAAAGAAAGTTTGCCTGGGAGAGACGGCTCTCCGTGCAAAATTGAGTTAGGCAGCATATTCATTCGGTTAACAATGTTAGATGATTTACTTAAGGAAAATATAGAATTCGGTTGAAGTTTGCTGTTTCGCATAGAATACGATGCTGATGTTATGTAAGTTCTCCGCAAAAGCAAACCAGTTTAGTATAAATCTACGGTCATACCAAGAGGGTAAAATAGGTATGGTATGTAATATTATTATTATTATTACAAAATATGTATAAGGGCCTAAGGAGTTGCTATATTTTATTACGAGGACACTCTGTATTCCCTACTCACTTGTCCCTACACTGTTTCTCCATACTAAAAAAGTTAAAGAATAATATTCGACTAGGTTCTCTTCTGTGAGTGTAGTGTGTGTATGTTCAGAACAATTCAGGTGGAAATGCTAACAAACGCCCGGGATCCCGTTCATCATTTTTTAAGGGTTAGAGTAGAGTCGACACACACACACGAGTCCGTTTTATATTATGGAGATGAATGAATCTACATAACAAACCTTGGTCTCTTCGATTTTCATCCTAACACCAACACTTCCACCGACCAAACGATCCTGAGCCTCATGGGCTCACTAAAAACTAACCAAGTTTGCATTTCCATCATCCACAGTCTTTTGCATATGGAACAGGAAAAACACCCCTTTCACTCTGTTTACTGTGTGAACTTTCGGAAATATTTCAAATCCGTCTGGTCTGGTGTCTGAGAAGTAGGATATTATTTTTATTGGTATATTTGAATGAAACAACTTTCTTTGTGGAAAAAACCAACAAGAATAACAATCGATAGAGATAACTCATTTGTGTAGGCTTTAAAAAAACGTTTTAGGGTGAAACAGAAATTTTAAAAACTTTTTAAACCTAGTTTAAACTTGTGGCAAATGAAAACCAAGAGTTAAGAAAATTACAAAATGGCAATTTCTTAGAAAGAAACACGCTCCGACCGAGGGTACAGACTACACATGAGATAAGATTAAAAACGAAACACGTGAGAAACGGTACATTTAAATTGTAATTCATTTAGAACAAAACAACTCTTATTTTTTTCTTTAAAAAAAGTGAAGAAACAAGGGAGAGAAATGTAATGTAGAACAATATTAATTCGAGTATAAAAAATTGGTGGAAAATGTCCTCGTGTCTATTTTAGTCCAAGAACAATCTTCCTTTCTTAGTTTAATTTTCCTCTGGTTTTTCAACGCGTAGGTTTTTCTTCTAAGAATTTCGTATTCAAACAAACTTCAAGGGAAGAAAGTCTGCTTTCTCTTTTAAAAACTACGAGTCCTTTCTGTGTACGTCTATAGAGTAAAAGTAGAGTTGCCTCCTCCTTTTACTACGAAGTAGGTAAATATACACGTAGAACTCTGATATTTCTCAATTTCTAAAGAATTCATGGAATAATGAAAGGAAACTCTGCCAACATTTACTTCTCGAATAATAAATTTTGTCCCTGAAGTAAAATCCTATTTACTATATATTATATTCTTTACTTATATAGATAATGTCATGCCATGGTTGCTCCTTCCTACTACCACTATAATATACTTTCATCTATCTACATGTACTTGGAACATTGGGGCATGTATAATGCATAACATTTCAAGAGGAGAAAGAACGAGTAAAATTTTCTTTACATTTTACAACATTTCTCCTTTAAAAAATCCATTCCACTTTCAACTTCCGACTTGTACTCTTTTAAGTCTTAGGCAGTCAGGACTCTTCTCATGTCAACGAGTGCCATTCGCATGGACAATGTTTTCCTTTTTTTCTCAAAGTCATCATCGTAGCTTTCACTACGAGAGAGAATCTACAACATCCTAGTAAGTCTACTAGGAAAGTAAGTACCATTAGTTTAGAAAACATGTTTTCTAACATCCAACATCAGCCCTTTTGATCTCTTGTAAAAACTCCGCTTTTCGGACTCTGATGCATAACATAAAATAAAAGTGAATGACAAAAAGGCAAAGGACAAACAAACAAACCCAACCAACTTAAGTAAAAGAGTATTGCATATATATATATATAGTTATTCCATCCTCATTACTATTATAAATATACACGTGCACCCACAAAGGTTAAGTATACCCATTTCATTTACTGCTTTTACAAGTATTAAGTGGCTTTTCTTATACACAGAGTCGAAATCCTACATCCTGTTTCAACATTGAAAAAAAAACTTTATAAAAGCCTTTCTCATACGACAAATTAGTCTTAGTGATTTTCAAAAGTCAAAAGTGCAAAGGACTTTTCATTCGCTTTTATGTTTTCTTTTTTCTTCGCATACTTTGACAAACGTACTGATTATGCTACGTAAAATTGTAAATGAGTTAATATTATACATTTAAACATTATAGGATTTCACAATATTTCAAGCATTAGTAAATGAGACGGTTTAATTATCCTTTGAGTTGATACAGAAACACCACAAAGCAATGAATTACGACGATATGATCAAGTGAATAAGCAGTACCGTTGACCGTACAGTTCCTTCATAACTTAAGTCACTATATAAAGGATTAAACTTATATGCATGAGGTTCAAGGGCTGATGGTCTTTCTAAAGACCATTTTCAGCCAGGGAATCTATTCAAAAGGGTTAAAAAAGCCACATTATAGAAAGTGAACAGCTAGCTGCACAAATACCTTTGTGATACAGATTCGGTAATGGAAATCAAATAATTCATAAATGAAGTTACACATGAATGCACACTTGCTTTATAGATTGCGTGGAGTTGAGATGGAACACTCAACTCTTGGACAAATCACTTTTCCATTTTGTCGGACAACAAAGAAACCAGTTCAAGGAATATGACATCAAAGAGTTACAAAATGTTGTAAAGAAAATCTTATCACAGAAATAATCATTAATTACGGTTGTAAACAATTCAAACCTTGCATAAGGTCATTTCACTACTTTCAAAATAATTTCTCCCTACATGAAAGTAATCTAGTTTCAAAATTTAAAAAATTGCAAAGTCAAATAATAATCTTAAACTTTTGAACCTTCAAATTTAAAAAGAGATTTTAACTCTACGCAATCTCTACAAAGGTTTTCAGATTGATTTAAAGGATTCTTCAGAATTGAATGACACGCCCGATTTCCAAAAATATTCTTTTTTATTTCATGAATTGAAGTACCTAAACCTAACTAAAAGAAATCTAACACAATTTTTTTCTAATCTTTAAGAAGTTTATGATTTCACATAAAGATTTTTCTCATGCAACTTTTTTTGACTTAAAGTTATTGAGTCCAACATAGTTGAAACTTACTTGAAGATAATCCATGAATGAAACTTCATTTTAAAGTAAAAAGTTTTTTCATTGTAAAAAAATGAGACAACGCCCATTTATAACAAGTAGTTTCTTAAATATGTTCTTCCAGAATATGAGAGAATTTTCAATGAATGCAATCGAAGAAAAGTGAATGAAAGTCCATTTAGTTGTAGAGCACAAATAAATTTTAGCTTTTTATAAAAATACATGGAAAGTGTGAAAGGATGCTTGCAGCTCACAGGTATAGAATACATAGGGACGAGCAATTTGTACCTGTGGACAATTGGTACGCATAGCAATAATAGAAAGAGGTATTTATGTAGTGGGTACTTAATAATAATGATAATGATTAAGAATCTCACCTAAATAGTGAGGCATGGGTGTCTCACGGTCTGTCCTCTCTAGGCAAACATATACCAAGGTATTATTATTATTATTTCTCATTCATAAATTTTTTTAAACCTGACAAAAGTTCTTCTATCAAATAATAAGCCATATAATATAAAATGTATGAATGGATGGAATTTATACTTTTACACTTTTTCAAGTTTAAAAGTTTTAAATCGTCCAATTTCCATCTCATGCTTTTCACACATATATTGTAAAAGTAAGTCAAGGTGGGCAGAAGAAAAGATTTTAAGCTACATATGTATCACATACTTGGATAGAAAATGTATGAATAAATGTGTAAGTTGGAATGGAAAGATGAAAAAATGTACATTAATATTATTGTGTAAGGTATTATCCATTGTCACTTGAAAGGTTTCAATAAAGCGCCTACAACAATGTTTTCAGATTAGTATGAAACTTATTATGTAAGTCGCACGGAGGTACTCGAACTCAAACCAAGTTACCATTTAACAAAAGGACCTAAGCATGTAATACAGACAAAAAAACATATTTTCAACTGACTCTCTAGCTAAGCTACCTTTTGGCTGGATATTATGTGCCCTCTTCTCCTTATGCTTGGAGAATAATAAAAAAATTAATATAATGGTACTCAATTTATAAGAATAGTAAAATTTGTAAAAAAAAAAAATCTGCTGGACACTTTTACATAAAGCTTAATGTATTATCCCATCTTGAATTTTTGTTAATGCCTCTCTTGTCAACATTCACATTGTTAATTTTACTTCATTGAAAAAACATTTTAAAGAATTCATATTATATAAAATATAAATAATATTTTATGCTTAGAGTTGAGCCCCACCGTATTAAAAATATACGGCTGAAAGTTCCCTTAACTTATGAATGAGCAAGACAAAAAGGGTGTTTTACACTCTCCACAGTATTGGATAAGTTTCAATTTTCAACATAACTTTTAAATCTGAGTCGTTACCTTCTTTCATTTTTGTATTCGACAAGAAAAAAAATGTACACATAAAGAAGATGGGATAATTGAACAAAAGAGGACATGAATGACGGTCTCCGTTCATGCCGTCGTCAACCGAATGAAAAATACACTTGCTACTTGTAAACTCATTGTTGCATAAAAGCCCTTGAGGATATCTACAGAATAAGATGAAAAGCTTCAGCTTCATTTCACAACCTTTTCGAGCATGATAATCAAAACAAGGTGTGACGAAGCTAATTAACTTATACATAATATAATCATAATAATAATAACAAGCTAATCATAATACAAAAAGAAAGAACTGAACAGAGTATCAAGTTACATCATGTCAGGTAGGTTGCTCATTCTTACTTTGCACAAAAGGTAACAAAGAAAATATTAATTATAATTAGATTGTACGAAGTTAACCTTATTCTCTGCGCCTACATGTTTTTTAATGAATTATCTTTTTTGTTAAAGGCTTTTTCTTTTCACTCATTCTGTCTGGAAATACAGTATATTAGTCTAGGCACTTTGGTTGTACTTATAATGTTGTTGGTTGTGTGAGACAAGAATGAATCGATATTCTAATTAAGTTAGATAAGGTAAAAAATGTTACCTAATCCAATAAGTCGTTAAAATGTTACAAAGATAGGAAATAGTGAGTGAGTGAGTGAGTGAGAGATAGGTAGGAGGAATGAGTTTGATGTTGTGTTGTGTTTATTTTCTAGATAATGTTAATAAATAATATGATTAAACCTCTTTTATGAGGGTCATCTCTGGATGATGGTGGCATTGGGGCAGAAAGAGGAGTGGTGGGTGGAGGGAGTCCAATTGTTCCAGGATTAGTTCCGGGATACCACGCCCACCCGGCTGCTGCACTTACTGCTGCTGCCTGTCCATTGAACATTCGCAATTTATCGTAGACGGAGTCTGCCGTCGGATTCCCGGATTGTTGCTCTTTCTGCGCTGCTAAATTCCTCAGAACGCGATTGATCGATGAGACCTGGAAATAATAATAATAATACAATTGCCAATACATTCAGACCAATTTATTGCTTGTCAATTATACTTATAAATTATTTGCAGTTTTTACTCTGTTAATGATAATATGGTTACCAACTTTCTTTTTAGAATTAAAAAATTCTAGCCCATTAAGGAAAATAATATTTTAGAAGTTCTGAGACTTAAACAAAAACAAAACTTAGTGGACTAAATTCCTTTCCGTCCTAGGTTTAAAGTAGTTTTTTAAACATATTTTTTCTCTAAAGATAACTTTAAAAATATGCAAATCATTAACAGTTTTGTAAAATACTTTTCATTCATAAACTCCATTCCGCTTTTCAAGCCAGATTAACTCCCAAGCAAAAGTCTGAATTAAGCAAATAATGAGCGTACACTTGATATCGATATTTTTTGATTTTTTAATAAAATCCTAAATAAATCCTAACTAAAGGCTTCATATGTTAGGTAAAAGACTGACACGTTATGCCAAAATAGTTTCGTAAAATGATAAAAATCTATTTTGTGTAAAAAAAAGATTCACCGAAAACGAAAATTCGATTTGTCCACCAGCGTTACATAACTTCCAAAATACGTTAGTAAAAATACGTTTTAGAATTAGACGGGGAATTTATCTTAGATTCAAAAAGTTGGAAACTGTTGGAGTTGGAAGTACGTAAAATGTAAAATAGATCAATAAAAAAGCAAAGACATGGGAAAGATAGTCAAAATTGGAATAGAACTTGATGGAAAGTCTCGGAGGGGATTGAATTTTAAATTGAATATCAGCCTAATTCAATCGCTGGCAAATTGACGAGTTTAGTATATAAGACTCAGGGGAAAAATCAAATCTTTCTCTCTTCCTTTTTCTCGCAGTTTCAAATAAATCCAGAGCTCTTTTTATAAATATTTTTTACATATACCTACTTCATATATAACGAAACCACTGCCACCAGACAGCACTTTTAATTTAAATTTTTTTAAAGTCGTCAGTCAGTCAGATCGCATGTGCGTTTTTGTGAGTGAGTGAATTGAAAACCACAACGAAACCACTGTACTACCACAGGATAATTTTTTGATTGATGCATTCATCAAAAAATTCCCTTACAAAGATACAATATTATATTAATATTATAATATGAACATGACTATTTTTTATTATCAATTGAATATAATGTATGGAAGTGACAACTTAAAACTGCCATCTCATTGTGATTTAAAACTTTGAAGAGAAAGAGAGAGAGAACATTATTCCTCAAGCAAGCAAGCAATGAACTCAGAAAAAAGTTTTAAACTTCCTAGTCATTTTATAATCATCAGCGTCAAGTTCATTATGCAGATTTGAGCAAAAAAAACTGCTAAACTACTTTGTCCCATCTTATTATCAATCAAAGTTACATGCATACCAACTAGGCTTTAGAAAAGAGTGAATAACACAGACAGTCTCGCTTCATTGCTTTGATTCGATTATATATTAGAATTTCATTTCAATTGATTTTGAAATACTTTAACATAATTATATATAAACTAAAATAATTACTAACTAGTTAGTAGAGATAGATAGTATAAATCAGCAAGGATTTATTATGTCAGACATGTCAACTTAACTAGAATGAAAAATCTGGACAAAAAGAAAAACGGTAGTAGTAGAAGTAGACAATAAGAGAGCAGAGGTTATCTCAAGCCTTGTCATTTTATTTGAAGCAGAGAAATAAATAGGCAGAGGATCGGCGGATCGAGATGAATGATGCCTTTTGAATTCCGGAAGGCCAGTGTGAGCATATTGAATGATTAGGGGTATCGAAATGATGATGAAAGAGAATGATATAATAACTCTCCAGAAGAAAAGATTTAGGAAGAGGACAATGGACGCAGGGACCCTCATTGTCCATCTTCTCGAGTCTCTCTTAATCACCCTCTCTCGTCCCTATACTAACTCCATATATATATCCTTTACTATTTACTATTCTAAAGCTATTTAGCTCTTATAGGGTTCCTTCGTATATTGGAACTTTATTTAGAAAGAGAAAACGATTTACGATTTCAAGATCACTTCGCCGATTGACTAGGAATTGCTCTTGAGAAAAATAATATAAGGAGTTTATACCTTGATAAAGGTTTGTGTATAATGTTGAATGTGGACTTATTTTTTCATCACTTGGTGGAGGAGGTTGAGATGAATATAAAGGAAAAAAGCTCTAAAAAAAACTGAAGAAAAGATAAGTATAGGTCCAGTAGTATACTCCGTTGAGATGATATCATTGATGATAATAATAGTAGACAAATATTAATGTTATTTAGGGTCAAAACCAGAGAATATTATAGAGTGAGTGAGTGAGGGAAATGCACTTGGAATAGTGTGCAATATTATTCTGGGATGGATGAGAGAATGACGAAGGATGGTAGGCCAGGCCGCATGGAACTGAGCCGGTGGTACCTATTTCAATGAGTGCAATGCAGCGTGCCAATACTATTCAAATGCACTCATATGTGAAATAACACGAAGATAGGAAACCCATTCTATTATATTATAAATAAATCCGAAAAAACTACCCAGATCTAAAAGTTTCATTGGAGTAAGCTTTAATTGAATTCTCAATCGCACTCTCTAACTTTAGAAACGATTCTCTTGATTGCATATATTATATTATATAATACGAGTACCTAACTATGTGTGGTGCACCGTAGACTTTACTTTGGATGACAACTTGAAACGGATTTTATATTTTATAACTACAAACTAAGGCCTTAACATTCAGTTTAAATTGAAGGAGGCTTTCATAATGATCTCGTGGTGTAGTTTCACTGAGTAAGATTAACTTATTTCTGTGCAGATGTAATCACTAAATAAGGCTTAAGTACTCAAAGAACCATCTCTTTTAAACTGGACTGACTGAGGATTAGCCAATGCATTTTCTTAAGTTAAAGTCATATGGTTTTAAACTTATAATCTACAAGAAAAATCCATACTGCAAAACACAAAGTTTATTTTTGATTACGAAAAAATCAAATCCATATTCTACAGGAAAGACAAAGGTAAATGAACAAATAAAAAAAGTAAATGAGAAAGTAAAAGAAAAACACAAAAATGGGTTTTCTTTCGTTTATCCTGACTGACTTGACTTTTTGTTCCTCAACCAAAAAGGTATACCAATTATGAAGATGAAGTTGATCCATAGTGGAGAAGAAGAGTAAAAGAAATTCATAAAATGGATGCTTGAGTGAATTTAAAGAAAAGAAATATAAAAAGTCACAAGTAAGTAAAAGTATCAACGAGGAAATAAAATAAGAGCTAAGAAGAGGGTTCCACTCACTCAGTCTAATACTTATCCTAAGCATAGGTGGATTGAATTGGGTTGGATTTTGGATAGTAACTTTTTTTTTACCTCGTTTCAATTTCTATTGGTAAAAGTAGTCTAGATTTTAGTATTAAGTGAAAAGTCTTGAAATTCCAAACTATCTTTCTCTCTCTATAGCTTTTTAGCATTATTCTTATGAGGCTGAGAAGATCTTTCTCAAAGTGCACACTCTGCTCTGTTACCTACAAGCTATAGTGTACAACATACGAAGTTAAGATTAGTACGATATGTTTTCATTTTGTTCGATGATGTAAAAGCTTTTTACTTTCTGAAAGACAGAATAGAAAACTTGACAGACTACTTTTACTTATCCATCTAGATGTTAACTGACTATCTCCATTTATTTATCTATATCTCTCTCTAGAGATAGAAAGTATGAGGATGATGATGATGAAGTAAAGTAATATGGCTGGTATGGTAGTAGTAGCATTAAGAGTTGGATGTAGTTTTTCTAATAGTGCAGTAAGTAAGTAAGTAGTAGTGACTTGCTACCAACAAATCTAGACGGAAATAATGTTTTCGGAGAGTTGGGAATGACAGGCTCTTTCGCTCCCAACTTCTAAAGTCTTTTGACTTCCATCCAACCACAAAGTAATTTGTACCCACGATTTCCAAAGGCTCTCTCTGATTATTTCATGTCGCTCACAGACTTTCCTTCCATCATTCCTACCTTTCATCAAATTAATGAAAATGACACTAACTCAACTAAACTTATCGTTGTGTTAATACTACTTCCATCCAACTACATTACTATACCTTAGGCACAACAATTATTTAAGCTCTCTCAAATATAAATATGTGTAGGATCATTTATTTCGAATAAAATACAAGGTATACAACACCTTAGTATCTATTGTAGTTGTGAAATTGTATCTGACGATGGGAGCAAAATAAATACTTGAGCAGTCTCACCTTATAATACATGGCAAATTCAATTAACAAACATACAACAAATCATTATCTTTTATAAAGCGTCTGACTAATCTGCCAATCAAACCACTACTGCTCACTGCAGTCTATTTATTCTTAAAGTGTGCATGTGTGGATCTCTCTAAACTCCGGAAGAGAAATGTCAAGTGAAATATTATTTCACATCCGAAAATCTTCTTCCTTCCTATTTCGACTTATGAAATTGATGAATTAGAATTTCTATTAGGATAATGTGTGTTGGTGTAAACCATCAATTGCAGACACTCACTCTTGTCCTACTATATAATAATAACTAGAGTAGATAAAATTTCCACCCGACTAGATCCTTCGATTTCAAAATTTCAAACCGCATAATATACCACACTCACATAACCTAGAGTAAAAGCACACATAGAACACAGAGAGAGAGAGAGAGTTTGATGATGAGTGCATTCATCCATGGATTTTAATTCTCCTCGTCATGTTCATCGAGATCCAGATCAATTTGCGTAATAAACTCAACCCATCCATATGATGATCATCATACCGTTCCAGATGTGTGCTTGCCTTTCTACATGGAGATCATAAATAGTAAACTCCGTTTGTTCTGCAGAAATTAAAATCAAGTGATTTGACTTTGGTTTGTTTCCCCATACTTCATGGAAATGAATAAAAACTGACGGATTGCAACATTCAACCCGACTGAACTCCATTAGACTTAGATAACTCTTGAAATCAACGACAAACTTTATTTTAGTTTCACTTCATACAAAGATGGAACTTTGTGTTTTAGAGTTTTACTCCCAAATCATCCTCTCTAAAAGATAACTATAACTAACTATCTCTCTCTCTCTCTATTCGATGTATAGATTAAGCAGTTGCATGTTCCAACTTCAAATGTTCCATCATTGCATGAGGAAGATCAACTCTCTCTTTGGATTGCAGATAGATTGGAGATATCCCCTGCATTGCATTGTTGGATGTGATTATGTCGATATTATTTGTGTTCATTGGCGTGTAAGAATGCTTTCATGCCTACAGAGAAAGAGACAGGAGGGATGGAAAGCAATAATAGCCTTCCTTTCCCCATATAATAATATATTCCCTTCCTTCCACTATCAACTATATAGTAAATATTGGACCTGATGGGATACTTCCACCGCAATACACAAGGCACACAGGGTGTCCCTGTGTGTATTTTCCCAGAATTTTGTGGATTGGATTTGTACATACATAACATCCCGTTCACAGCCTACAAGTTTCGATTCCAATCCGAAAAAACCGAATCCATACTCTCTATTCCCAACACTTTCTAACCAAACCGATTATTCTTCTGAGGTGTGTGCACTCTCCTACTTCCTACCCCTTTCGCACAGATGCATACTATTACGTATCATTATTATTATGATCATCATCCCAAAAGCATAGTCAATTGTCGCAAGTAAAATTTCATACAAAAAAAATATAACTCTTTCTCATTAACATAATATTACATCCCATACCATACCACAATACAAGCTTCATTTATTATATTAATGATCTAACATCCAATTTGTTACTATAAAGTAGAAATACTGTAAAAAAAAAGCTGTTAATGATAAATTTATTTCCTGTAGTATTTCTAGTAGTAAAAAAATGATGCTGAGTAATCGAGAGTAATGTTCTGTCTTCATTACTTCATATATAATTCTTCCTGTATATTTATATGTGTTTAATGATATTATTCCTGTCTGCCTCAGACTGTCCTGTCCTGACCGTCTTTCTCCCTGACTGATTGGGTGCTACGTGATCTGCAAATTACATCGGGCTTTAACGGGTTAGACACAATCATGCTCAATTGTCGCCTTTTATTATTTGCTGTCAGTGTGTATAGATAGAAAGTCTCTTTTATAAAATGTTATTATTATTATGATGATGTTCTATGGTATGTTTTATACACGGTACTCGTATAATAAATGTTAAATCTTCAATCGACAATTCCATTCTATCATGCGTGAGAAATTTTCATGCTGCAGTGAACTTAAATTCAACCAAGTCATTTACATTTTCATGTACATCCATTCATAGGCCATACCACAATTTCGAGTTTGCTTCTTCTTCGTGATAAAAGTCTAATGTAACTTATCTTTAGATTGAAATTGAAGGGAGGATACGATCGAAAATAAACCTGCTCACTCCTTTTTTCCCTTATTCATCTTCACAGAAGGCATTTTTTGTTCTTAATTGAAAATCAAGACAATCATCATCAAGAAGGGAAAAAGAGAAATGGAATAAATGATCGAATCATCTTCATGCCAAATCTTAATTCTTTAATCATACCTTGTACTTAATCATCGCCTTTATTTTGTATTTTCATCATTAGAGAATTTATAGTAGAAAAATTAAAATACATCTATGGAAAGTTGGTTGCCTTGAATAGAAAAGTATGTAGTATTTTGTATTTGTATTTGAGGCGAAGGAGAATTTCTATTGTAAGGCAAAGTTTTTTTCTATTTCATTTCAATACGACGGTTTTTTATTTTAATATTTCCAAGTATTTGAGCAATCAACTGGGCATTTTTAAATTTAAATTGCTTTCCATGCAAACGTCCACAATAATAAAAGTGGGTGTCAGATTAAAGTATATTTATTTTTATTATTATAAAATATTTGCAGTCTTTGACAATTTTTTACATCTAAACGTCCTTCCATACTGTCAAAATCAAATCTTTTCAAGGGGATGGAAACCTATCTTACTAGTTACTTCAAAAAAGGACAAACTCGGTGTGAGATTCTATTCTAAATTTTACTGCATAAAAATTCTTTTAAAGTTTCTCGAACGTTTAAAAACAACAATTCTACATAAAATTTCAGTTCAAAATAATTAAAATTCTATTGGCGTTTAAAATATTACAATACACTCTTTATTTCCATACATTTACTCTGATTTTGCAATTTCCTATCTCAATTTAAGCCTGACCAAGTTAATTACTACGATAAGAGATTTTAATCTTAATAAAAAACCCATTTCTTGTTTAATGCTTATCATCCTTACTAGCTTAGTATTCTTATAAAATACATTTTCATGTTTGGAATTAATAATTGTACAAAAACTGTATAATCTGACTCACATACTTCTCTTAGTTTTAGTTCTCTTCACCATATTTTAAGTTAGTTCTTGTTCCCTTCAGGGTTCCATTAACTAAAAGAAGTTCCTCCTGGTCTAAAAAAACACTTATACTCCACTAACCACTACAATGTGTCTATCTATCTATCTATCTGCTACTTATCTCCTTACTAGGGAGAGTAGATTAGACTTGGAATAATAATAATGCTTGAAAATATGTAAGCTGTGAGTAGGAACTGGGAAATAAAAATGGGAATCAAGTTGATAGACAAACTAAGAGGGATAAGACAAGCATGAGCTAAAAGAAGATTGAAGGAAGGAAGAAGACTCTCCTTGATTCTGGACTCGAGAATGCATCAAGAATCAAGAATAAGAGAAAAGTTAGAAAAGTAGGAGTGGTGGTGGTATAGTGGAAGATGTTCCAAAAACGCAAACCAATGCATCAGAAAGTCTGTCTAACTAAGAGTTTCAGAGCTTCTAGCCAGCTTTCCACCCCAATGATTTGATCGAGTTGACAGCCATGGAGGAGGAAGAATCAAGAAGAGAGGCTCAAACTACCACCACTGCCAACTACTGCCTGGCCTGGTCTGGTCTAACCTAGTCTTATCATATGGACAAAAGTAAAAGTCCATGTTGGCTTCTTTTCTTTAAGATGATGCTAGCCTAGCCCAGCTTCTACTTTTTCTCTCCTTAGACAATCTTCAATCTAAAATCTTACCGAAAAGAAACGAAAATCTATTTCATGTGAACCGCTTCGCTCTAACGCGGCCCTTCCTTCTTGCCTGCCGCTCTATATTCCACTTTTAAGCTTCTCTTTTCTTAAGCTACACCATCAGCCTTTTTACATCAAATATAATCTGTTTCTCTAGAGAAGCCAGTCAGGACTTAAGACTATAACCAAGAAGGCCCAAGGATTGAAGCAGAACATCTAAAAGCCATCCTGGATTTTAAGATATTTTGATGTAGAGTTAAAAAAGCTTTAAACAAAGTTGGTTACATAATAATAAGTAAACTTAATGCAGTAGTTTTATTGTCATTGGATGTACATTATATTTTTCCGAGTAAATACTTGATCAAACAAACGAAACGATCAAGTTCATCAAGAACCCCAGAAAAAAATTCCAAATCCAACTTGGTTATTATAGTTGATGAAAAGAGAGTGAAAAGAGTAGATGCGATGCAATGGATTTTGCCATGTTACATATTTATCAGACTAGACTTTAGATTTCACAGTAGACGGAACACGGAGTCGGTGCATCATCAAATTTATCAAAGAGTCTTGTTTTGTTAGACTACTTACTCTTTGATACTTGCCCTTTTGGGGATTCTCGTCATCTCATTCACTTGATGTACACTTTATTTTCCCAAATTTAATCTAAACACACTTTGGCCACACATTGACCCATCCTTACTTATAGCCCATTAAGGATTTATCATCAGGGTAAAAGTACAAAGTACAAATAAGACTAATCAAAGAGAAAATATTAAAACTAGAAATTAGTCCTTCTGATTTATTATTATAAAAGGAGAGAGATGGACTTTCACTTTTTCTTAAATTGAATGAACTTGCCTCTTAGGCTATTATTAAAATAAGTCGGTTGGTTTAGGAAATGTCATTAGTTTCTTGGTGATTGAATCAAATTATGAATGACTTACGCTTGGAATGTTGTCGTTTGTACACACCCCCTCGGATAACAGGCGGTCCCGGATTTCCCATGCAAATATTGATGGACATTCACGTTTATATTCGGCTATTTTGTTCACAACCGGACCGGTGGCCACTCGGGGTTTACTTCCACCGATTGCTCGGGGCTTAATTGACCCCGTCTCGTAGTATCTGCCACCGCCATGAAAACACATTAACGAGACACAAACGAAACAAATTAGATACGCTACAATAAACATACGGATTTTATTTGCTTATTTGTACTATCTAATTGCATAAAATCAAACAACTCGAGGAAATCATAGTTTATCAAATCAGTAACAATAATATTTTTCCGTTTAATTTTCCTGTTAAAGTTCTATAAATTTAGTTGAACTCACCTTCCTAGTATTTTAGAAACACATCCATTAGAAACTTGTAGAATTCGACTAATGTCACAGGGCCTGGCACCAGAATGTGCCAGTTCGACTATTTTTTGCCGGGTAGAATCCGGCAAAGGTCTCCCGTTGACGTAAACACCACCCAGTTGATTGATACCACTATGCCCTGTGTCAAATTTCTTCATTGAGTCCCAATAATAATCTAAAAGTTTGAATCAGCGTAAAACTTGGTAATTTCTTCACACACAATCATGCAATGCATTTAGTTAAGTCATATTTTTCATTTTTAAATTAATACAAATCATAAATGTATTATAATAAGCCACATACATTCTTTCAAACTAAGAAATAAATAGCACCCCTTAACTCATGAAAATAAAAACAAAACTCTTATGAACTTTCATAAATAATCATTGCATCGATTACTCATTTGCTAAAAATAAATTCCTATAGTTTCATAAATCATCCTTCATTTATCAAAAAGGAAAATCTCTGCAGAATTGTTTCCTCATTGGAATAAAGAATCAAAATAGATATTGCGAGAAAGAAAGAGAAGTTTGAAAATTTAATTTTATCTTGGAAAAAAAAGTTTTCTCCAATAGTATTCCACTTAGACTTTCAAATGATTTGTGAAGTTTCAAAGTCAATGGGTTCAAAGAGATTGGAGTTGTCAAAAAACTACGTAGGTCGTTAGTCAACTGACAGTAGTAGTTCTTTCCTTCGTACTATTACGTAATATAATACGCACAGTCAGACTCGTACAAGAGCCAAGTCAAGGCTGCATTTTTCTTTCACTAGGCTACAGATATTGTATATATAAGTCTATCTATCTATACGCAGGAACTCAGTGAAGGTTAATGTCCTTCACGACTCGTTAGGTGACCAATTATGCGGATAGCGAATATATCGGGTGCACTCCGAATGCCCTATTTTTCCGTATCAGATATTCTCAAAGTACTACAAAGGCTAAAAATTACTCCCTTTTTCTTCCTACAGTTTTATTTCCTACTACAGTTCTAAATTCTTCCTTGATGAAAACAGTCTCAACAGTATAGATTAGTTTTTTTTACTTTGAAAACTATTTAGAATCTAAATCTTTTAGACTTCTTTTATGAAGATGATTTTCTTTTCTTTTACTTTTGACTTTTTTACCCTGCCTGTGTAAGAGTTTACATTATGAAGAGGAAAGCAAATACTGTTGACATTCATTCCATCACATTAACCATTGATTTGACCCGGTTACAATCACACACACACACACAAAGCAAATAAAGTAATAAATATGTTTCAATATTTTTTACGAACATTCCACGGACTGACCTTTGTGGGGCATCTCTGGTACTCCTAGGTGCTGAATCTTGCACTGAGCCACCGTAGTGGATGCGTTTTGATGAACTTTTTAAATATTGTCTGCAAATAAACCAAAAGAATTTTATTGTAGACAACAAATATAGACATTTAATATCTATTACTTTAATACGAAAGCTGACCCAACACAAGTAATACAATTTAATATAGAGAAAGTATGCCATGCCATGAGAAAAAAAACATATCATCTAATCATCCACACATGTGTAGGATGAGATGGCAAAGTTCTCACTAATTGTAAAATTGTGACTGAACTGACTTGACTGATAAAAATTTATAAACTGGATGAATATACAAACAGATTTGTTATAGTTAGTTAGTGATAATAGTGATACAGATTTTATGCACGTTGTATCATTGTTCCGAAGAAGTAACAAAAAGTTGTGAAATTGATCCGATGTTGACAGGCCTGGGGAGAAGGGAAGACAGTGAAAGGTCAAAGAATTAGGCTTTATTTATGAGACGTGCTCACAATCTCTGAATAATAATGGACCACTTCATGTACACAATCATGACTTGACGAAAACTCAACAGCGTAAAAAGTGAATGGATGGAAAATCTTTATATTTATTTTTATACCTAAACTATCGTTTGTATTTGCTTACTACAAATATAATATAAATATAAAAACTACCCGCATATTTGAAATGATAATATAATAAGAGAACAAGAAATAATCAGGTTATCATCGCTTTCATCAATTGAAAAAATGCAAGCCCATTGCATACTGCTTTAGTTTTTTAATAATGTAACAATAAGCGTCACAATTGGACATCTAACCACGTACACACGTGTTGGTTTAATCAAATTGTCTACTCTACCTGTCACATTCTACCTAAGAATGACAATGACAACGAAGTATTGACATCAATAGGAAACTGTAACATTTAAATATTTTTTTGTGTATAAATCTTCGCCAAACTGGAGACATTTTACACAATGTATAACGTAGCATATTTTATTTATTATTTAAATCTCATTTGTATCCTAGGAGTGAGTTTCCTTAGTAAAGCAACAAAGTATTCCAATTTAGCCAGTTTTTATTTAAATCTAAATATTACAGGTTGTTTTCTATCTGAATGAAGTATGATCGCCAACTCAACTGAAATCGTTTTAAGATCAAATTACATTACTTTTTCCATGTTACCCACAGTAGAACAATTTTAGGAAAATCGTCAAAGTTTAGTTCTATCTATATTAGTTCTCCTAATTGTCTGTGGGAGAATTACATGGAAGTTTGTAGACAAATTTTAATAGAATATTCATAGTTTGTTACAACGTAAGAAAAACAAAGTTTAATTTTGGAAGGTCGTACTTTTTATATTGAGAAAGAAGTGAATTTGAGACAGAATTGACAGAAAATTAAAGTGCTTCTTAGCTGTAATGTAAAAGTTTTATATTTTTAATAGAGTCTGAGTTTTTTGGAAGAAATCAATTTTCAATAGAATCTGATGCATAATTCTAAACTTGTTAAATGCATTTCCTAACCTTTTAATTTAAAATGCATTAAAAAAATTAGCAAATAAGTGCATCGATTATAATTCACTCAAACATAAAATAACTTTTTTATGTAACAAGAAAAATCCATTTTTAAGCCCTTGGCTTGTAAGTTAAAAACTAATCTTGTTAGCTTGTAAAAACTAAAAAATACTCAAATTCGTAAAAATCATCCATAACTTCCACTAAAAAGTAAAATATGAACTAGACCTAGACAAAAGCTTTTTAATTTTCTGTCTCAACTATCAGAAATTAATATATTTCTTTGATTCACAGCTTCGTATATTAAATATTAATTCTTACAAACGAAAAGTTTTCTTTAGTAAATTTCACTCTCTACAAATAAAGGTTGTGGTGATAATGAGTACAAAAAAATAGTCTGATTTATATTATGGACACTTTATCCATGTGAGACGATGGGGTGTCCTATTCAAAAAAGACGTGAAATACCACCATCATCCTTTTTATTCCTTCACAGCTTTTCATTTCCTTTTCCTTATGTGTGTGTATCATCTTCTTCTATTTACTACTTCAAATGTAACGACTATCTTGTTCTCTATTATTCATCGGGTGTACCCTTAATACTTGGGGTTTTTTATTCATAAGAACTTTTTTCAGTCAATTTTACATCCCATACAAATAATAGTTAGTAACACAGAGAAAAGCACAATAGAAGAGATCATAATAATAATCATAAGAAGGTTTCGCCTTTTACCTCCCATTATGAATTATTGTACTTTTTACTCTCGTGAAACTAACTATAGTCGTAATATGTTTTATCTATTCCTGCTCCAAAAAATTATACAGATGCGTGAGCAATGTACACTCAACAATGATATTGTTATTCAACAAATGTACAGAGTGTAACAATCGGATGATGGTGGGTTCTGCACTCAAAACATGTGATAAAACATCCTTCGGGTTTTCTCATTTATCAAAGAAAGTCATCCCATTATTATTAAAAACTCTTATGCTCAAGTAGATAAAATAGAATGAATCAAAGAATAGATAGCCTGAACTTGTCTACTACATTCACAGACTTTTTCCCACAATATTAAAAAAGAATTGCTGGGTTAAAAGGTTTTTTAACTGTTGGATAAATATGCTTGGACATTTTTTCAATTCTGGTTTTGAAATGGAAATTTTTCGAATTCATTTTATAACAAATTTTCAAACAACAAATCTACATTTTGAGACATTAGATTTATGTACTATTTGAGATATTTCTAAATTCCGATGTAGTTTTTGAGAGATGTCTAAATTTCGGTAGTTTTTTTTAGAGATTTCTAAATTTCGGTATTTCTTAGAGATTTATAAATTTCTGGACATTCTGAGATAATTCAAAATTTCTCTGTACTTTTATATATTCCAAAATTCCTAAACTTTTCGAATGCATTTAGAAATGTTTTTTATTTTTATTTTACAAAATGAGGATTACACAATTCTGAATTTAATTTTTTAGTTATTCAGTTTAAATTATATCTCAACAATAAATTGTTTGCAATAATTTATTTTCATACTTCTATGAAATCTTAAAACTATTGTAAACAAACGGATTACAACTTTCGATGACACGATACAGATTTACTTTAATTTTCGTGCTAAAAAAAGTATAACCTTTTTTCCTGAACTAAAAAACACATATTTTTAAGTTTTGCAATTAAATTGTATTTTAAGAGAAATAAAAAGACAGAAATCTTAGCAAGAAAAAAATAACACAACTTCCATAAAGTCAATGCATTCTAGAATTCTTCATTATTAATGCAAAATTTTCTTATAAATAAACGAATATTATCTGCTACTTTAATCCAATATACACAAAAGTCTATAAATGTAAAACTCTAAAAATTAATTTCCTTTGCTAACTAATGAGTTTGAAAATTAACCTTAAATTATTCTCAGAATCTAAATTACTCCATTATAAAAGTATAAACTCTTTAAAAAATTACTTCGCGAAGGCCGAATCGGTACACCGAAGCGAAAAACGACGAAAACGATTTTAAAAAAGCAACAATGTGCTTTCTAAAATTTTCCGGTGTTGTTAAATCACACGTGAACCCTTAAGCCACTTAATCCTTTTTGCTTCTTTTCGGTCACAAGTACTTGTTACAATATTAACTAAGTACAAACTAAGGTGAAATAAAATATAATAAATATTTATACACTTGCTATTTTATTTTCCACCGGAACTAATTATACAACTAAGTAAATGTGTGAGATAAATGCCTTTTCCAAATTATCTCCTCATCTACAGCAGAAGAATCATCGGAATTTCATATCATACTTGAATATAATCACAAAACTTAAAAACTGTAACAACCACTGATTTAAGACTATAATATATTTAATATTAAGATATTAAAACTTTAATAAATCCGTTGCACTTAAAACTCTCTAGAACTTTTACAAACTTTCAGAAGTAAATTGCTGATTAAGGGCTCACTTGATTAAGGGTTAAGAGGATAATTTGATGATTGGATGCATGAGAGATTCGTTGTGTACAACTAAGGGTGGACTGGTAAGTAAGCGAGTGGTGTGAAATCGGAATAATAATAACAAAAAGTTCTCTCTGTGTGTATATAAATGTTAAATGATCTGAGGAAACACTATCTTGTTCACAGTGAATTGGTTTATAGACAACTGCAACTTGAGGACCTTTATCGCCGGGTTTTTACTACTTCCCATCGTCATCATCATCATCATAGCACACATTATAGTGGTAGTTGGTGGAAGATAGAAAACTAGTCTGTCAGTTGGAGTCGAGTCCCCACATACATATTTCCTACCCAGGCACAAAATAACCAAGTGTACACATTTCGGGATGGATCTCTATCTGCCTACCTCCCTTATTCCTCTTTTTGAATTATTATGTTTCCTACTCTCTCCTTCCTATCCTTGTATGTTTAAGGTGAGTTTCTAAATGTTCAGAAACTTATCCGAACGCAGTTCATTTTCAGGCTTTTTGGGAGCTTTAGCAGCCCCACACTGGTCTCAGTCACTGTCCGATGGACTTTTTGTTACTAAATTTTAGTGCTTTCTTGGAAATTATTATGATCGAATGTTTTACAACATTTCACTAATTCTGTGTGTAGGAAAAAGTACTACAGGGTACTTCAAGTTAAAATGTCATTTATTTTTGAAACAAGGTCGGCAGGGTTTTTAATCAATGTTTGAAGATCATTGTGATTTGATGGTCAAGTTTTGTTAATATAGCAATATATGGATATTATTGATATTGGTTTTAACACACGAGTTGAATAGGAAAATTACTTAAGGACCACTTAACAAGGTGCAGGCCACTCAAACTCCTTTTGTCAACCACCGAAGAAACCAAAAACCAACAATTGTTTGTATTTATACAAAAGTATATAAAATTCTACTTATGAGGAAAGGTTGATAATGACCGTGTAGTGATTTAGAGTACCCACCCATGGTGATTGGGCTTATAAAGGTAATATAATAGTAGTTTTAGGGTGTTTGAAATAAAAAGAGAACACAAAAAGGGTTAACGAGGATTTTAGGATCAGCAAGGTATGAAATGAATGATACAAACAAGGTAGGCCGAACCCAAAGGGTTGAAATGAAACAAAGTCTTCTCTGGATCTATCTATTGTCTGTTTGTGGTAAATGTGGCTTGTCTATCTTTATTATGACCATTCCACTCTTTTAGGGGTTGATTGAGAGGAAATTCTTAGTTTTTATTGAAAGGGAAGAAGAAATTCGAAGTGTAATTTTGCAATGGACATCTTTAGGGTTGAAATTGGATTTTTTCGAATCTCTTTGTGGAGATTGTCAATAAGTAAATAACTTGCTTGCAGGATGGTTTAAGGGGTAATAAATCAATGTTACCTTTCACCGGTCACCATGTGCAATTTTTATAGCAAAGAGTTTTGTTTTAAAATTTAAAAAAGTCTTACAAGCTTATTGAGAATTTTATATAATCGAAGTACTTTTTTACTTTTACTATTATGAATTGTCGGCTAAAGGAAGATAACTGACACAAGATTAAAGCAGTCTTCATATTGTTTCAAGTATGTGTGTAAGATATGCAGATGATAATAGTTATGATTATGACGATGATTACTCTGGTACTAATCTTAAAAAGGTGCTAAAGTGCTTGACTGACTTCCTTGACTTGAGAATCTAACTTGGGGTGGTGGGAATAATGAAGTGAGTGAAAGTAGGTGAAAGTAGGATTAAAAATGAAAACCAAGGTTAGGTGATTATAAGTTAAAAAATAAACAAAAAAGTCCTCTGGTTCTTGATAGTTTGGCTTTGGTAGTGGAAGTGCCTCAGCCTGCCTGCCAATGATGATGAGATGAAGAGTTTTGCAGGAGAAGTGATGATGGTGGTGGTGGTCGTGGTAAAAAATGAGTAAATGGGAATGTGGTTATCTGAGGTTAGTCAGTCTGTACACGGTTCATAAAACATCGGGACTTGGTCCATATTCTTCAACGACTCATTATGTTAACGTGATTTCATGGCACTCTACATGCACCATGAAGCGTGAAATGCTCAGATAAAATCTTACCTCGGATGATAATTTTTCACTCTTGCTTCCTTCGCCTTATTCTTTGCCTTATAACTTCTTCGGTTAGCTCTTTGCTTCCATCCGACCACCCATTCTCATTGCTCTTTCGGATGAGATCCGGATTTAAAGTACCCAGTTGTACTTACAGTCACTCAATACTCTCTTGTATCTCTGCTAAGTAACTTTTTCAGACCCAAAAGACCAATTCAACATTGACAAGTCTTTTAAACTAGATTCATCTACATCAAGAACTCTCTTTTTAAATGTGTCACTTTCTCACTTTTGCAATTCTTGTGTAAAAACGACAATCTAACACTTCTTCATAAAAAACGTATGTAAAGTAAAATTTGTGTGTAAACTAAGCCGGAAAACCTGTCTCAAATGACCGGTTTACCACTTGTCATATATTTCTTTGCATGTGATTAATTCATTTTTGCACTTTTTATTTTAACAAAAGACAAGTATAAAAAAACAAGGGTGATTATATCCCGTAAAGTTGACAAACCGTTTAGTAAGTCCGATTATAAAAATAAAAATTTACATCATCTGTTGTTCTCTTTTGTAAAGTTCTAAAATAATCAGATGACTCCAATGATGAAAGACGTTTTCAATCGATGTTATGTTAGTGAAAGCACAAGTAGAAAGAGTGGTAGTATGGTTTGGTATAGTAGCAATAAAAAAATTTGCACAGTTGAGAAACTGTCGATGCAAATATTTATGGTCGGTTTCACGGGTCCGTGTGCACTGAATAGTTTTCTGGTAACACTCATCCGTATATTTTACACTGACTATCACCTTCCCTTCCCGTTCCCTTAAAAAGTTACCATACCATTGTGTATGTAGTTAGTGTTAGTACATACGGGCTTTTACTTTCTCTCTCTTAAGCATATATAGTTTAAAAAAATGTGTGCATGTTATGTTATGCTAGAATCGTAGACTTTTGGCTCATATGCAGGAGGAAAAGAAAGGCTCATAGAAGTGGAAGAAGCTGCAGAAGCACACACACACACTCTCACACACGTCTAGAGAGAACTCTAATAGTAGTACACTTTGACTATGGGATAGAGAGAGAGAGAGGTAAAGCATTCGGGTAAGAAGAGAAAGGCATATTCGGCTTTTTCGGGTAGGGAACGAATTTACGAAGACCAGGGTTGGTGTTAGAACACAAGTAGATAGGTAGACAGTGGTATCTTCTCTCTTATATATATAATACATATATGATATATTATTATGAATGTGTAGTCTGTAGTTTGCTAGTAGTGTGAGTGGTAGTAGAAGTTATTCAGGCTGAAAGCGCATTGGCTCAACAATCTTGTCGAATTCCAGGCCGTATATGAGGTTGCCCAGCCTACTCATCTTCCCTAAATCGAGCTTATACGCTCTGCACTCACTCACTCTAACTTCCTCTATTCTTCTTTCGAACTGAGACCCCCACAAACTGAAAATCAAAATTGATTTTACAATTTTATGTTCCATTCCCATAATTCCCATTCATACCCAAATTTCATGTGTGACAGAATTTTTTATTTAAGACTTTCATTTTTCTTAAGTTTTAATAATACTTCAGAAACGTCTGAGATGATTAGAGATTATTTTATATCTGATTTTGTAATTTGTAACAATGTTTTAATGATTTGATAAAATAACCAAAAGATGTGATTCAATTCTTGGTCAGGAATTCTGTACAGATTATTAATTACAGATGGATATTAGAGTTCCAGGAAAAGAAGAAAATAAGTAAAGCGTTAATCTAAACCAAAATATAGGCTCAAAATTCCAGATAATAAAAAGTAGAAATTGGTGGTAAACAGTGTTTACCTTTTGTATATAAATCAGAGAATCAGACTTTGTATTTAGTATAGGGAAATATATATATTTGCTGTACTCAAGTTTATAGATAGTACACCATTTTACTTTGAGCTGTGAACTACCTGCCTATTCATTACTTTTTATTCTTTAATATAAACTTCTCTATCTATTTATTATTCGTAGAGGAATGAACTTCACTAGGAATAAATACTTTATAGACATGCAGGGAATGACATGGAGACAAAATACATGGCTATTCTCTATAATTGAACTGATAGATGAGAACGACACAACAAGATAATAATGCATTAAATACATCATCATCATTTGCATGGTAAGGTATAGTAAGATGCTAACTTTGTATTTGGGCTTTCAGACACTTTTTTTCGCTGTTGTGCGATCAAAGTAAAAAAGTTAAAACCACTACGTTTAGTCAATTACCATAATTATCGATAGACAGACTTTCCATTTCACTGTTCAGACTTTTGGCAAAGTTGAAGAGTAGCGGAGGCTAGGCTAGACTGCAGACAGTATAAAATATATTTATTTATTTGATGTTTCATTTACTTCTACTCTACTTCCATCTCAATCTTCTCTTAAAGAAGATCAGTCACCCGGTGGCTTTCAGAGTTCGACTAACCCACCGATGTTTTTATTCCTTATTATTATTATTATTACTACCCTTCCTTTGCACTTTATGAATGTGCATATATCGTCAGAATGTAATAAATGCTTTATTTGTCATAAAATTACTCTTACTTCAATGAATCATCCTAGGGGCTGTATTCTATATAAGCGTTTATACAAGTTCAAATATGTACTCAGTCAGGCTTTGTCTATAAGCGATCTACAAAATAAAGAAACATAATTAGTTGTATTCTATATAAGCGTTTATCACACTTGTCTATTTATAAATGCAAACATCTTTAAAATTTAACTGTGTTCACTGACCCTATTTGTCGGAGGACATGCAGTCAAACAAAAGTATTTATTACTATCGATATCCAATCATTAAATGACTTAATATAACCTTAGAGTATTATTAAACAGTTTACTCGTTGATTCCAGCGAATAAATTGGGTACACCCTGGAGGAAGGAATTCACTCAGATAATAACATACAATTGATACACAGGCACCAGAGGTCGATTTCTCTTATCTTTGGCTTAAGATGAGCTTATGAGGTTGAAAGTATTTGAAAATGCCTAATCTCATCAGAGCATGAAAATTTATTACTCTCTTCTACCACCACTAGCACTGCTAGTAGTGGTGGTGGCTTGTGATCAATATCAATTTCATGGAAAATTCTTACCAAAGCTCAAACAACCTGAAGGGATTGAGTGAGATCTGATCATGCCGAGAATAATGTTAAATTCTAACATTCGAAAAGCCAAAGTGAGGAATTACATACAAAGTACAAGGAAAGTGTCTTAGCATGTGAGCACGAGGAGTAAATACTAACGAAGTGCCTTAAGGGTACCAACAAACCCACTATAATACTACTTCTACATAAAGTAACAAAGTAGCAACGAAACGAGCAAGACTCTTTGGTCATTAACTGCATACTAATAAACCAGTAAAATATTCCTCTATTAATCTCCATACTGTATAAGTAACATCCACAATGAAATACCTTATGTTGCGTTGCATAAGGTAATATAATAATAATAACACCTTGACTTGATATAAAGTTAGTTCCTCTTTGGCTAGATGAAAATGAAAGGATGAAATAAATTGGAAGTTAATTAAACCGAAATTCGATTAGACGGTGAGTCGACTTTGCAAAAGAGAGAGAAGAGGTGTAAGTCTAACTTCCTCATGTAATATAAAGCACTATATACTTTATATTCCCTTCTGCCACATGTACTATTGACTCTTTACTTTACCTTATGAAGATTAGTTAGTGAGTTAGAAGTTTAAAAAGGTTAGCGGATGATATTTGACTACCACGGTTCGGTTAGGTATTTATAATGCTTGATCAAATAACATAACATAAGGAGAGAAAAGTTACTTTCAGAGAACAAATATATACTTCTCTTCCCTAAGCGTGTAAAAAGACGTAACGGGTTATAAGCAAAGGGGCAACTCATCATCAAATTCTGTATAGTTTATGGACAGCCAAAGTTTTCCAGTAAATTTCTCTAGTTACACGCGTCACAGAGGCATGAAATTGATCGAGGATCGTTTCACTTGCTTACTTGGTTAAAGGTTTCATATATTTTATACCCAAGAAGAACAACTCTTAAGTGTCTTAAGTTACTCGTACAAGCAGTTTTACTCTGGAGAGGAAACAGCGTTGTTACATAACCAACAAAATATCATCCAGATAGATATACCCTTTACTTCTATACTATCGCATCATCATCATCTTCTTCCTCATCTCATCATCGTGATTATCATTAAGAGTTCTTTAGGAGTTAGTTTGTATGCAGTAATAATTCCTCCGATGTGTATATGTGTGTGCGTGTTGTGTCCGGAATACTTGTGGCCTGGGTATAAGGGTACGCGTTTGGGTAAACTGTTCTATGGGGCTCTCATCATACGCTGGAAAAACGGTACTGACTGGTCTGAATCTGGTGGTGGTGGTTTGGTTTGGTTAGTTGGTACTCTCTGGAGGAACTTGCACTCTCAGAGCAGACCAAACCAGAGAGAATTCTCTTAGAGAGATCCTCTGAGTTGACTGACTGCTTTTTGTGAGTTCTTTTAGCTGGAGTTTTAGCGTGCAAGAAGAGGAAGTTCTGTAGGTTTGTGGGGGGAATGGCATGGCTGCCTTCGGTTTTGAGCCATCCAGGCGGAGTTCTGATGAAAGAAGGGCTGGGATCATTACTTCCAACTGAATGGAGGCGGTCTTACCCTACAGCTAAGCTCTACCTAGGGTTAGAGAACATCCTAGCAACTACAATGCCACTAGATATAATAATAATGCCTTTCTCTCTATGTATATGATCATCAGTGAATGATCATGATGCACTGCTATGCAGCAGCAGCAATAATACAATACGAGAGAACTTCTTGTCTCTCTGCACTCTGAATATTTCCAAGGAATCTGAAACACAAAATCATTCCACGACCACTGCCACCGCCGTTCTATTCTATTCTCGAGATGCAACTCTGCAGACAGAGAGATTCACCACTTTGGTACAAAAAGATTCGAAACTATATTATATAATCATGAACATTGCATCTATTGTATTATTGTAGAGGCTGAAGTTGCAAATGTATTATAAGAGACGATGATGATGATATTTGAATGTCCTTAGTTTTTTACTAACTTTAGGAGAATTTATAAAGCACTATATTATATAAGTTTAGTTTTAACCAGTGGTGGCTTTGCTTTCCTATGGGTATGTTTCTACCACTATAAAATATGCCCTTTTACACGCATTGATAAAACCGAAAACTCAAGATCATCCAGAATCTAGAGTAAAAAGAGTAGGTCCCGTAAGAGAACCTTCCCTTTTCCTACTTTGGTTTTTTTAACCTTTTTCTCCTTGTTTTATTCTTAAACTCATCATCTTAAAAAGCCGGGTTGGCTCTGGAATCAATTTTCAAGGCTGAAACATCTCAAAAACGCAAGGTAAAATTGAAAGATTGAAATAAGCTTTAAACTATAAAAAGAGTAAATAGGAAGGAAGCAACTGGAAGGCCTAAAATCCAATCGAGGTAAAAGTTTAAAGTCTTAAAGAAGGAAAATAGGCCAGACTGCTTTCTTTTTTGTTTCTGGAAACCTTGTCAATGGTAGTAGAAAAATGTGATTCATTAATTTTGAATCGACATTAGTGCAGTCTTTGAGACAGTGTGTGTTATACATTTATCATGGAATCATCTACCCCACCTCTTTTATCATCATGTTTGCTAAATTATTCATCAAAAGCCTACTTATTTACCTGTGCTCACAAAATGTTCATAAATATATCATTTATTTCAAGATCAGTGACTTTACATTTATATCTTCTTGCAATTTTAGCTCAGCTTCAATTTTCTTTTCCTATAATTTTCCGTCATAAATCATGTATGAATATTTTGCAATATTATCCTATGATATCCTATTCATTGATGACTTTGTGGATTTACGAAAATTTTACTAAATATATTATATTATGAGTGAAGTCCCATCTCAACAAAATTCGGTTCGTGATTTATGCATACACAAATATAGCTTAAACTAAGCTTTCTTTTTGTAAAGATTAAGTAGAATTTGTCTAAAGAAGTCCTGGCTACCACTATACAATAACAGTTGATGTATTTGAATGTTTTTGTTGTTATCCTATGAACAGTTGTGTACTTACAAAAGCATGTCGTCGTGTTACAAAAAAATGAATGCAAAAGAAAAGTGCTTTTTGTTAAGTTTCTTAGGTCCTCTAGTCTCTTTTATGCATGATTCTACTACTTTTTGTTTATTTATTATTACTCCTAATGTATACTATATAATATATTGCATGTTTTTCTCTCTGTTAACAACAGTAGTACTTTTTTATTTAAAAAATGAAAAAGTCTTTAACTATTCGTCTTTTCATTATCTCCTTTTATTTCTATTCATTTTCTTGTTCTTGTCTTGTTCACGAATGAAAGTACAAATTCATCACGAAAGTGCCCATGTCACCGTTACAAGCAATACTTAGTCACATTCATCATCATCAGTATTTGTTGCGTGGGATGAATAACTTTTCTATCAAGCAAAGCACTAAAGATAAAGCTTTGAAGGAGTCCACACACGAACAAATCCTCACGGAAATAAAATGGGCACTTTGATTTTAGACTAAATTCAAGATGGACAGTCGTCAACATCTTCTAGAGATTTATTAGTACGGTGTAACACTAATAACAAGTAGTTTCTTTCTCCGTTTGCAATAATTTTTAGTAGAAATAAAAATTATTATAGTTTACTTTGATACAAATTTATAAGTATGCATAATAATATATTGAAACTGATATCATGTACTTTTTAATTTGCTTATATATCTAAAAATTGTAAAGTACAACCTATATATAGCAGTGACAGTGTAGCACATACCTGTGTAATTAATTAGCCATGACCATTTTTATCATTGCGTGTCATAATGATCATGAAAAGTCCATTAACAGAGAAATCTGTGATGCGAACATTTTTCGAAATTTGAAAAATAAATATTATAATCATAAAATTATGATGAAAATCTTTGACTGCTTATTTCATTTTTTCACATCATTATAAGACTAATTCATAAGTCAGCTATTATTACCTGCTCAGCCACGCGTGTCTCATTGTAAGGGCACCTGACTTTCTTTTCATGCCGGATCATTTTAATTTAATAATGCAGAATAAAGGAGTACTGAAAGGGTAGGTAAAGTAAAGTGTATGTGGTGAGGGATTGTGGTGTAGTGTTAATGATATTATAATACAGAACAATTTAATAATAACTTACCATAAGTTGGATACATGCTCGTTTGTACTATCGTTTTACAGAATAAAAACACATTTTCATGCCATGTATATTTTTTATTAAAACATTAAAAGACATCATAATTTTTTTTAAATTTCCAATTTCAATGTTAATTACAATTTTTATTCTTGCCGTTGCAGTCTAATTAATGGACATATCATTTCAAAAGTTCATTTACATTTGTTGATTTTTTAAGCTTTAAACAAATAATATTGGACAATAATGTTTTTACAGAATATTGCAGTCTATTCAATCCTTCACTTTGTTTGCATCATGCCATGATGAGTTTTTCATGAGCTATAGAAGGTGTGATCAACGTGTGAGGTCGTTAGATTACCCAGAGAATTTGGTTAGACTTGAAGGGATTTATCAGCCTGAGATTTGATTCAGTTGAAGCGTTACAGAACGAAAAGTGACAAGAGTTGGGAAGGACATCATATTATCATCATGGTCAATAAGAATGTATTTTATGCCTTATTTTTTATATACTACAATATACCCAATATTATAGTCAGAGAAGGATTTGCTATTCAGCTATAATATATTTTATCAACGTTATTATCTCTCTTTTACCTCTTTGAAGCGTCGTCCTTTTATAGAGAGAAATGGTTGAAGGTGTTCAGTGACTCGTAACCTGACTGGCCCGGCTCCCTCGTCATATTACGTCTGTTTAAGATTGACGGAATGGCGTTATGGTGATAGAGAAGGAAGATGACAGTTGTGTGACTGATCCACACAAAATATCCAATCCAAACTCCCAATACTATTTTCCATTTGTTCAAAATATGCGTGGAGATAGATGATGGTACAGTCTTGAGATTCTCTAAGAGACGTCGTCCATCTGATGACTATTAAAGTTAAGGCCTCCCAAGGAAGACGTGTTCTTCTACCAAGGAGATGCCGAAAACTTGATTTTCCTCTATTTCTCTTATTACCATGTGATCAACTGTCTTTACGAATCAACCATCAACCAATTCAAGTTCAACACGGAAAATATCAACTAAATACTAAAACCCATCACAAAAGTATCATCATCATCCTTATGCTTATCCTTATGCTCTTTCAGCTTTTGGGCAAAGGTCCTACCTAGGAGGTAGTAGTATTATTTACATTTACCTATAACCTATGATTTTTACTTTTAAGGTGAGTAAAACGATAGAGATAGCCAGATAGCCATAGAATTATCATCATCATACATTCCACTAGGGAACGAATGTAGGTTACCTTATTAATACAAAGGCAAAGGGTCGGAAACTTGCTGACGTGAAGTTGAAGGTAATCCTATTTCCTGTTGTCTTTTCCAGAAGTTTGTCTTGTCTGCTCTGAGTTAATTTAGTAATTAGCTGAAGAGTTGTTAGACGAATCGATTTGTATTTTTATTATAGGTAATAATACATTTTTGCAGGAATTATTGACGTTGGAAAAAAGAGGACATTGACTTGACCAATTAAGTCATTTGAAAAATTGCGATGTCTCAATGGCAATAAGTTCGTTTTACTTAAAGCAGCGTTGTCCAAAGAAAAGTTGACATTATTACAGAAAAGCAATTATTTTGCATGCAAACAAAAGTCCCCCAAGAACTTTGCCTAGAATAGAGCACCTAAAGCATAATGAGGAGAAAACAAGCTCTAATGACGCGATATTTGTCTACAGAAAGGAGGTGACCCTTGACAGTGCGTGACTGAAGCATATGTCGATACTAAAAGGTTTCAAAAAGGTCGAACAATCCGGGTGTAGTGAACCATGCGCTTGTTTAACGTTGAGCTGTCTAGCTCTCCAACTAATTCCGTTCCAACTTCCGATCTTCTAAGTGGTTTTCTATAAATCACCTCCCATACACTTCGTAGAGGAAACATCAACGTGCAATTAGAACCTTTTCTAACCAGCAGATTCCATTCTGCAGCGTTCTGTCTTACCAAACCATGTCATTATCCTCTTACCTTACCAAAATAACTTTTTCCACCTCCGACGCTTCTTTCCAACCCAAAACGTTTCTTAGAAACATTGAAAAGAAGTTTTTTTACGTTTTTAAAATGCTCTCAATCATAGCTAATTTATTTTAGCAAGTATCTCAATTATTTTGTAGTTACAACACACACAAATCCAAAGGAAATCCGTTTGCTTTGCATACCCTTGAAACTTTCGGCCGATGGTGACCATAGGACATACGGAAGACAGGACGAGAGTGATTTGCTTTGTAAGATTGGTGCATTGGATTGGATTGGATCGATCACGAAGTATTATTACACTTAAATTGTGCATTACTCCAACGTAATGATAGGATAAATGAATTAGTGTAAATAAATTCAAAGCCTCCTCACGGTCATGCACTGGTAGCTATTATGAATCCATCATGTATGAAATCAGGCAATCAGATCATTGTGCACTGATACTCATTCATCAAACGCACACTGGCCGTTCTTTTTTCTTACTTACCTACCATCATAATATTATTTCGTATCAAATCATTTAGATGATATTATTATGGGGATTCATCGGTTTTTTTTCTTTCGGCAAAGTGAACTCTTACCCAGACCAGACCACAATACAACTAGCAGTGCACAGTAAGAGCAGAGAGGGATTTCATTGTTATACATATAGAAGACATATCGTTGACCCTGTAGACCCTTGGCCTAATCAGGCATATAAATCCAGGTGGAAAATTATTCAACCGTTGTACAAGTTCATAGAACAACTTCCATTTTTCAATACCATCATCCTTTTACTAGAGGTACTTCAACTATATCTTCTTATCTAATGTATGTCATTCATGTTTTTTGGTAGAAGCATTTTTTCAGTTTTAAATTTTCATACAAAACCAATATGCTTTTATTCTTATACTTTACCAAATACTATTAGCTGGTATGATAATGGGTTTATTTGTATTTTGTATAAAAAAGAAAATGTAGGCTTTTCAAAGTTCTCCGGACTGAAATGGAGCTTATGTAGTTTGAGTGTAACCTAGACCATCACCTCTGATAATTTTTCGCACTGAGACCTTCTGGAGATCATGATCGGAATTGAGGATGAGGATCGTTTTGAATAATTTAAACCTGTTGTTGTTAAACAAGCTTGGGTGAAATGTAAAGCTAAGTAGAAAACCAGATCGGATCAGAAAACTTTGTTTGTGGAACTTCAGTGGTTTTCTTATACTTTATTATACTCTATCTTCCTTACTTATATGCCAGATTCATTAATGTAATAATAAGTATTATTATCTTTTGAAAACTCATTGTATTTTATCTCTTTTTCTCTATTATGAAATTGCACATGGTGATAAAAGGTAGATTAAAAACTTTTAGATTTAAAATTTATAATTAAAGAAAAAAGCACGCATTCTAAATGGCTTATCCTTCATATTGCATATTGTGTGTATTAGTAAAATGTTTGTTTCAACAACAGATAAGAGAAGACTAAGGACTTACTCCTGATCATGTAGGGTTTTGACTTTTGACATAATTGAAATGACAGATTTCGCATTCATTTATGAATTTTTCTTGAGGTTGAAGCAGCAGGCTAGAGATTTACATTATGTTAGCATGATACTGGTACATTTACATATTACCAACTAAAGAATGATTATGATTATGAGTTTCTGCAACCACTGCCACTACTCACTACTCGTCCCTCGTCCTTTGTAAGATTTAAGTAGTACATAGATTCCATTGGAGCAGATGAACCAAACCAAACCACCCTATTTAGTCTAAGGTATATTATACTTTACATCTGTATATGATATTATGATGATTATGATGGACAGAAGAGAAAAGCCCAAACTGGTTGACAAATGGATTTAACGAACCATTAACATCCATATTATTGCTATTTACTCATTATAGCCTTTATCTCATTTAGAGAATAAATAATATTTCAAAACAATTTAAATTCATCGTGTAAGACAGGAAATCACTTCATGTCTGATTTGCTTTTTACATTAAACAAAGCAAAAACCGACCTCAATAATCATAATCGCAATGATATGATAATAATCAAAATCACTCATCTTTCCCTTCTATTAAACAACATTAAAAAATGTATAATATATGGTAATATCAATCCTTCTCTCACACATATTTATTAAATATTTTCTACTGTTAAACTATCTCTCTCTCTAGGTATTTCTTTTTATTATTCAGAAAAATCATGCACGACTGAGTCCACTCACTGGCAGTGCAAAATACAATGTTAAATATGTCAGGTACATGTGTTCCACTTTGTCTTTCTTCTCACAGTATGAGAAGAGACCAGTCGATAAATTTATTACTTTGATTTAAATAAATATATTGAAAATTATCTTTATTAAAACACGAGCAAGCAGCTTTGTTTACTCTCTTGCATCAATCAATGAATAATTTGTAACTACCCTAATTTAATTGTTCATTCAGTCCTTCTAAATTAACAATTAGCAGATTCTAATGTACTTCGGTATTTGATAAGTTGCGAAACATCAAGTTTATTTTTTCAAGTATTTTTCAATATTCATTAATTATTCAACTTGTTATTAACGCTAAAGACAGAGAAACAAGTCCCTCTGCTCTAAAAGCTATGGGATACTTAAACAAAATAAAAATTTCGAGATTATTGAATTAAAACTCGTCTCAAAATTTGAATCTGTTATATTATATATGATTTTGAAAACTTGTTTATTGAACAAATTAATCAAGTTAAAATGGCAAATTTGATTAATATTTTGCTTATTGTGAATTAACGATCTGATGTTCCTTGAGACTTGAATCATGAAGCATGTACTTTTAAGCAAACAGTAACTTTTATTTATTCAAACAGATAAAATAACCTTGCATTTTGCCTCGTGCCTTCTAGATGAATGCAAGAGAGAGAAAAGAAAAATGTAGGAATTTGATATTTTAACACATTATGAATATATTGTTTTCATACTTTTGTAAATTGTGTGCAAACAAAGAGGCTTTATTACTTTAGTGATGATTATTATATAACCTAGAGAAGAATGATATAACGATGGTTGATGATAATGAGGATCAATACAATAGTGTACGTAGGAAAGAGCCCATTAGGTTAAAAGTATTAAAAGGAAGGGAGTCAGCTTGGAAGTGAAAATGTTTCACCAAGATAATGAAATAAGAATGAGAAAGGCATTGAAAAGGAAGGTGTCTCGGATCAAATTACGGACCGATAGTTCCATCAAAGGTTTTATCAGATTTTTCAACGCAGACAAAAAGAGAAAAAAAATCAAAGGCAACTTTAACTTATTATTAGTTAGTAGTCACACACACAATAACATTGTATATTCTAACCCATACCCTCTTTTATCTACTGTTTAAAAAGTATAACTTCAACTTTTAGTTTTTAGTTCAGTTTTTAGAAAACTTTACCACTGACAGTAACCGACATAGTAGGCGACATAAAATGCAAGGTAGGCAAACACTAGTGCTGAGTACATACAAACAAGCTTGAAGGTATTTTTCGTAGTTTGATACTTTCGAACTTTGATACACAGTTCATCCTTTTTTGTATTGAAGTTTACAAAATTATTTTATATATTACTTTTTGAAGAACTATAAAAAACCAAAGGCTGAATCGGATGATGATGTTTTTCCTATTTAGAAAACATATTGATAAAGTAGAGCAGAAGGTTACTAGAAAAATTACGGAGACAATAATCGTAGCCTAAAGTATCATTTTACAATGGAAAACACGACATTGGAAGCTCATCATCATCGCCTTGTATAAAGTATGAAAATACCGTTTTTTAAGTCTAACTATCAAATGATGAAGTGAATGTTTTACACACAAAAAATCTAGAGTATTTTTTACCTTAAGTAGAATTACATTGTGCTTTAAAAACTAAAAATATGTTAACCTTTTTGATACGATGATCCTATCTGACTTACCTTACTTAAGCTTTCTAACTTACCTTACTTACCCCTATATGGAATACCGAACCGAACTAAATCCATTATCTACCTTGTTACCTTTGATATTATGATGGCAATCATTCTTCTGGAAAATATGAGATATGCGCTAGGTAGGTAGGTCAATCATGGTTAATCCTCTGAGTTCAGTATCATATTCAGTATGATGAGGCTTGGTTTGGTACTGACCTTGCATATTAAGGTATTTGTGATAAGAATATGAATTTCGGGAGTAAAACTGCATAAATACTTTTAAAAATTTATATAAAACTGCAATTTTTCAGTCATCATTACTTTTTTATTTTTAAATAAATAAAAGAAATGTTCTTCATTTTAAATATTAAATTAAGTGTGAAGTTGCAACATATTTTAGAAAATGTTTCTAGATTTCTAGTTAATTTGTTTAACAGTTGAAAATGACAAACACTTTAAGAAATAACATAAATCTTCAGCATGACATTTATTTACATCCTACTTTGGCTACCTTACCTTATATTATCATAAAATAATTATTACCCATCATAAAATTGTTGAATTGTGAAAGGCTGTGAAAGCCGGCAAATTATTATCGTTATTTTATTGTCTGTCCTTATGTATTCAAGAAGAAACATAAACAGATTATTTTATTGCATATGAATTGGAGATTACTTTGGGGGAAGCTGAGGGTTTATAGATTCAGGAGTCAGTCAGAGAGAGAGAGAGAGTCTGAGGATTTGATAAGAGGCTGATCACAATCATCATCATAAATGCGAGTGAATAAGAACACAGCAGGGGCAAACCAATATTATCATTGTTCTGGAGAGTGAAAATCGCTTTCCAATTCCAATTAGCCTTTCTCCTTTTGTACCAGATTTCCATCAGCTCTGTAGAGGGTAAATGTGTTTTCTATTTGTTCTCATTCAAACAAATATTTTTACCATGTAAGTCCAAAGAACACATTTGTTTAATATAGTACTTTAGTCGGGTTAGTAAATACAAGCCTGCTTTCACTTCATAAAAGGAATACAAAATATTGTATTATTACAACACGATATTACCAAAGGCTGAAGTGACTCTTTGGCCATGTGAGTGACTTTTCTCAAGTATTTGCAGATTACTTTGGCTAATATAAAATGCATGCATTTGCTCACTCACTCTGTCAAATTTATAAACTTTCCTTCCCTTATACTATAGTAAACTTTAAATGTTCCATGCTTTATATAATTTTACTATCTTTGTGTAAACGCGCTTTAAACGTACTAATTTAAAAAAATAAAAAACTGCAGCATTAAAAAACTAAAGTAAATAATTTCAGTATTTTTCTACGAGCAACAAATTATATATATATACTATATCTAATTTGATATAGTATATATATAATTTGTTGCTCGTAGGTATTTTTGGTGTGAACTCACATGCAAGCAGTATAAGGTGTATATTCTAGAGGAAGGACATAAAACTTGCATGCAGGAGAATGCGGAAATTAGCATCATGGAAAAATCAAAGATTTACAAATTTGTTACCCAAAAATGTCCCATACGAACCTAACACCATAAATAAGCAAAATAAATGATGTTCATTGGAACAAAAAGTACAGGAAGAGTTATTCCAATCCTATGATAAAAAATGATGATCATTTTTATTCGTGTACATCATCGAATGTCAATGCTTTAATACCAACCAACTCCACACTGCCACAACATTTTGTTTTACCCCTTTTTTACCGTCATACAGAAATTTATATTGCGTTGTCCTGCAAGTTGAGTCAACCAAAGCATAATCAACCCTTGCATTTTTGAACTCATGAAGTTGACTATTATTATTATGCTTGAGCCTTGAAAGCTGACTCAGCCAGCGTTTTACTCAAAAGTAAAGGGTTAGTCAGTAGAATTCGGGTATGATGATTGTGGAGTAAGGTTATATCGGTATTTGATTTGAATTCGGTAGTGGAAGCAATAGTAAGCGTAAGAAATAAATGGCTTGATCATTGCACACACGAATTCACTCAATTATTACCTCCCGAATGAGTAAGAATAGTAGAAGTAGATTGCGGTCAGAATTTTCTTTGAAAAACACATTTTTTATTTAGTCACACAGAGATTTTTATCATTCTTGTCCGGTCCAAGGGTGGTCTAGCGTAGCGTTACTCTATCACTGACTGCAATACTAACTAATCTTAAATAATAAAGGTTTACTAAAGTAAACGCATCATCTTTCCATACGGTCAACGGTCGACTACCACTATAACCAGACCATTAACATTGTAGTACGCACGCATTAAGATTGCAATGATGATAATAGTAATCTGGATGGCACACTGATTCACGATTCGGTTCATGCCAAAGAATTAAATCCTTTAGACACCATACAGATATGGACCAGAATCTAACAAAATGCCTAAATTGTAAAGGGAAATTATGAGGGAACTCACATAAAATTTCCAAATCATATGAAATCTGTAGATTTTTTATTTAGTTAACGAATTACACTTTGCACATTGTAATTGTTTTCGTTTTCCCTTATCATTACTTACTTACATTATTATTTCAGCGCTTTGTATTTTTTCTTTCAGTTTATGCAACTTTAGGTCAAAGGCACTTTTTTATTCAGGTACGAAATGTTTTACTTTTAATTTCAGAGACTTTTTGAGCTGAAAGGACAAGATTTTATTTCTATTTTTCCATCTTACCCGAAAAGTACATATGTAGGGACCCTGAGGTCGTATAAAAATCAAAGATACATAAATTCAATTTCGTCTATAAGCTGAAATAGAAATGGATGAGTATATAATTCAGTACAAATCGAAAAACGACAAGAGTTACTCAAAGTCTGAAGTACCCTTTACTTTTTGTCAGTGAGTTTAACAAGGTTTACGCAGCAGGAACTAGGAAGTACACAATTCATAATGGATGTTATTTACTTATAAAACATGAATTTGAATCACTCGTCTTCTTAGAAAGTCAATTTACCTCAGTAGTTTTAATACACAGGAATATTCGTATCTGAGTATTACTTCATTCTATCTCTTTTAGAAACTACAGTTGGAAGTGCTTTACGTTCTGCATATGTAATTTGTCGTATCGTAAAGTTACGGTAGCTGAAAAATATGCATAAGACGTAAAATAATTTTGCCAAAAGCTTGTTTTTTTTAATTCTCAAAAACTAAAAAAAACATAAATAAAACTGTTTTTTAAGCCAAGAATCTAGTTAAAAGCATTACCTGTTTATAGTTTGGTTGCAGATGTACATTTATTTAAATTAATTTTATTTTGGGTGAAGCATAATCATAAAAAATTTGCCATAATTTTTTCTCTAAGTTGATTGATAAACTATTTTTTAATGGAGTAGGTATTAGTAATTTTAATCATTTCATGTTTGTTAGCTAGTCCATATAACTTTAGATGGAAACATAAAACTTTCATGACATTGGAAACTTTTAAAACAATAGGAAAATATTATTTTCACATTTCCTGAAAATTTATTTACTTTCTAATTTTAATAGTTATTTTGTACAAAATATTTGTCTAACCACGACTATACTCTCTACTGTTCTTATTTTAAACGGTCGATTCGTTTCATATGTAAACATTTCTCTAGTGTGTAATTCAAATTAAACTAATATTACATTACATTAATTATTATTTTTTAAATCAGGATTCGTTCGTTAGTATGAAAAGTCTTACAGAGAAAGGGAAATTGCATAGGCTGCAATGTAAATGTAGTATACAGTACTTTCTTACTATCACTCGACAGTGTCGAGTCGACACTCATCTTTGACAAAGCCCGAAAGGGAACTTGACCCAATCCCACGTCCTCTATCGTCTTTCGTCTATCATACGAATAGAAACTCAATAAATTTCTATAAGCATAAACTCAATTTCTTTATAAAAATTGCATGAGCGTTTTTATTTCACTTTCACAATTTCACACAGATTACAGAAAAACTCGTCTATAGCACCAACGAATCCATATTTGAATATGCATTTACTGCTTTCCTTCAACTTAAATACAAAGATGCCCACACATACAACCAAAAGCCATTTCGGAATTCGGTGGGTGTGGAAACTCGCCATATCCAACATGAATCAAGATTCAAGATCAACTATCACAATTTAATATTCAGAATTCATACCTGCAGCAGTTTCCAGTTTCCGACCACGCAAAAATATTTGATTTAAAAGTGGTTACAGTCCATTCATTGAATATTGTTTATTTTCTCTTTAGTATAATGCGTTTAGTAAATTTTTTACCTAAGTTATGAATTATATTATTATTATTAATATCAATAATTTAGTCATTCGTTTATTATTGAAGTGAATGCTAATATTAAATAAAACCCTTTATATTTTTAACCGGTTTATGCTACGAACAATCGAATGCTTTTATGACATGTGAATAAAAACAGAAATATCATGAGCTTATTACATACATTCATATTTAATCATGAAGTCGTTTTATATTACATTGCATTTTATTCCCTTATGAGACATATTATTTTCTGTATATTCGTAAACATAGGCTGTCTTATCCATTTCTTCATGATTCTGATTACACTTATTCGATATCGCAAATATTTTCATGCTTGTTTTTTGTCTTTTGTATTCTCATACTCGGACGTGGACACATGATGTAATGCATGATAAACCCATTCTTAAATTTTAACATAGGTTTTTGACATGCCTTTCACCATACCCTAGGAGTGATTCTATCTCCCAAGATTGAATATAAACTGTATATTATGATTTGTTTTGCACACCCTTACACTGCTTACTTTCATCAAAATCATTGTCAATTTGGTGACTTTGCTTAGTCAGAAATTACACACATTAAAAAAATATTATATAGCATGAAAATGTACAGACTTTGTACTCGTATTAATGTATTTCGTTTCTCTTATATATTCGCATATCATATCGTAGAGGTCGGATATTTATTTATTAATTTTCGGCAAAATATTTATTTAATATTTACGAAAAAAACTCGAAAATATTGATTAATAAATATTTTGTTTTTGACATATTTTAATAGCATTTTGATACAGTAAATGAACTTTAGTTTGAAATTTAAGTGTTTTAAGTATTAAGTAGCTAAAACTGTGGCAGAAGTTCAATTTCAGTCAAGATGTTCTAGATTCAATTCGCGTTACCTAGTAAGAATGTATAATTTCTAAAAACCTTTTCTACTTCAGCAGATGTAATCGGAGCAAAGTTAAATGCAGTCATTCCGATTTCTGCCACAAACTCTGACATTAGGTGCAACTTTCGATTCGGGAAAAATTTTGCAACATATTTGTAGTCTTTTTCAATTTTTTGGATTTCAATTCCATTCCATCCATACTCGGAATTGAATGAATTCATTCAATCCAACTTTCATTCAATACAATATTTTGGT
>JAQFZZ010000024.1:0-56554 GCA_034696405.1 Isotoma caerulea | reverse complement strand
GACAGACAGATATCACACACAAACACACACTGTGTCTTTGAGATTTATAATTCTCGAATTCAGTTCACGCGCTCCCGCACTTGCTTATATCTGTTTACCAAGAGTTTATTTCCTTATCCGTAGTTCCTGCAGCAAATAAACTTGAATTCATCTACTCAACGTTGTAAATCAGACTGGAATTTAAATCCCAAATGCTTAAAGTATGTACTAGCGCAGGATGAAACCAAAAGTATTTACTGTAAGTAGTATAGTCTATTTAGCAAGCTGGATAATAATAAAATGTACAATCTCTTTTTTTATTTACAGTTGTGATTTACAAAAATTCTTATACACACACTTTTGTATCGCTGTCCTGTCAGGACAAAGAATTTTCTTTAACTCCTGGAAAACGAATAGCCCCCAGATGCGGTTTTGGCTATTCAAAATGTGCATAAATTGTTTATGGAACGGAACATGGAACCTCATTCCATTAAAATAAGCTATAAAAATGCTAATCGAAAAGATTTCTAGTGATTAAGATTTATCACTATTTTGGGTAGAAAAGATACTTCCAGAAATCTTATTTAGAAAATAAGTTTTATAGTTGATTTACATTTATGAATCTCTTGGCATTTCTGCAAAAAGAGTTAAGATTGGAAAAACAGTAAATTTTTATCTTGTGCTTTTGTACTAAACCCCACCGTATTCAAAGTCTAAAAGGTATCCAAAGGAAGAATCTAATTTAATGAAAGTACCAAATTTACAGTCAAACCTGTCTTCAAAGATTATTTAATAAAAATTAAAGAACATTTTTTGAATATTATTTTCAAAAATAGAAAATTGGTTGAAAGAAATCTATAAAATCCTACATATATGAACTTTCCATTGCAGAAAGTATTCTCCAGAAAACAAAATACAATCTTGACATTTGATTGATATCTCTTTTGCTATTTACATTATTCTATTCCAATTTTAATGTCTTTTGGGTATTTTTACTCCAAAATAGTCATCTATTTTTCCCAAGTTTATGACAATATCGCGTGTTCTTGAATTTTTATGAAACTTTCCATGCGATTTATTGATCAAACCTTGTACCAAATTCTTAAGGGAAAGACGAAGTATAACGTTGTACAAAAGTAATGTCGGTAGTTTATGTCCGAATAAAAATATCCCTACGTCATGTTCGTATAATTTTTGAAGGCATCATTTTACCTATAGGTAGAAATGCAATTTAATGCATGCCACAGGGATTTATACTCTAATATTTCTGAGTTCTGTTAAACTGATTTTTTGGAAGGTCAAGGTTTAAAATAGTTAGTTGTTTATCAAGCGTGCATTATTAATATGTTAACGTCTTATTTTGACAATTTTTATCCGCAAAAATTGCGTATAATATTTTATAAAAGTATTTCCTGTTTTCGTTGTGTTACATTGCATAATTTGCCTAATGATAAATAATAAAAGCATGAGTGTAATATTAAGAAAACGAGGACACGAGCTGAATTTAGATTTTGATGTCCTCAATAACATCTCAATATTAAGGGGAAAACAAGATCGAATAGCAAAATATATTAAATAAATACTGCTGAAAATATTATTAGATTATGTAACAGTAGCCAGGTTAATCCTAGAGATTCTCTATCTGAAAACTTTGTCGTTGGTAGCTTACTAAAGATTAAGTAAAGTAATATTTTCCCTGTTTCTACTTAACTCTATAGAAAACATCTTAATAAAGGAAGTACAAATAGAAGGAGGCAAGAAAAGAAATAAGTTTAAGTAAGGTGCTCTCTCTCTTGTAGTAGTAGTTTCTCCCTAGTCTGACAGTGATGAATTAGCTGTAGGATAGGATCTAAGAAATATGAATCTCAATGAAACAATTCGATGATTTATTTCTATTTGAGCCCCTTCATTCCATTTTGTATTATTTTATATCCTTCTGGGAATCCATGTGAGATATGCAAAAGCAATTTACGAACGATAACTTCAAACTTCTCCACACACTCAATCTGCCAATTCAATCCTTCTTTTCTCCCAAGTTTCAACTTATGTATAATCTATATCTGATAGCACCTCTATCTGTTATTCTCAACTCTTCAATATTCGATCGAGTCTGCCTGGGTGTCTGTATATACACTTCAAGAACCAGTCATCTTCATCTTCATGGATATACATTAAAATATTGGCACGGTTAGATTGTAATGTAAAAGTGTGTGCCTCCCGGCTCAAATTTTCAATCTTCAACGTATCTTTCTTCGAAGAACTTTTGAAATGCGTACTATGTGTATCAATCTCAGGAGATTTAAGCTTTTCTCAGGTTGTTCAAAAGAAACTTGTATGTTTTTACATAACCTTATATGAATTTTGAGACAGAGTATACGCATGATATTATTGCTTATTTGAAGGGTAACACAATTCGAAAAGTTTTCCAGCTCAGAATTGAACATTCATGTAGAATTTGGGACCGTTGGCTATTACTAGTTTTTCTGTGTTTAAGATGGCAAGTGTAAAAGATTTTATTTAAAACTGTGCACTTTAGTTTAAAGGAAATATTCGTTTTTTGGTAACGATCAAATTTTGCAGCTTTTTTAGAAACTTTGATATTAAATCTTCAACATTTTACAACAATCATAGTAGAAATCGTGTTCTAACGGTTAATATCAGTCGTCAGTCTGGGTTTTGTAAATTTGAAGTCAAAACTTCAAACCTTATGAAATTCCAAATCCATGCACCAACCCGCTTGGGAAATACCAGACTGTACACCAGACTTTGAGTTTAAAGCTGATTTTGGAAACGGTAAAAGTCCAGGTTCGGCTTACTTCTATTATAGCTTAGTCCTGCCTGTGGTCAAGTTTAGTTTATTGGCAGTTTTGCTTTCCATTTGAAGATTTATGAACCCCAACGGACCAAAATGTATGGCACAGTTCTAGTAAAACTCAAAACGTAATGCCACGTATTACTCCTGGATATGATGATCCAGATCAGAGAATCTAGGTGTCGGTTCAATTTAAAGGTGGCAGTATCTTATTGCGAAACAGAAATGGAATCAGGTGTAAGTTATGGCAGTAAGTGGTCTTTGAGGATCCAATAGAAATTGGAATTTTTTGGCGTGCATTCAGCAACTTCTTTTTTATTTCGAGCTTTCTGCTGTAAAACAGAGAAGATGTTTTCTCAGACCGCAGCAGCTAATCTAGGTCTAGGTTTAAGGTTCGGCTACTCTTCATTGCGTTTCTAAGTAATAAATGGCTTTGATGTGCTACTCTGCTCTTAAAACCATAGGCAGCAATTCTCATGTAAGCAGGCAATGTAATGTAGCATCACATTTAACGTTCCATGATGCAGTTTCATTACTTTGTGAATTTTCCCATCGCTTTTTGATTCTTATCCAAGCAAGACCTCTCTCTGCCTATTTCATTTCATTTCCGACTGCTTTCTCTTCTTTCTGCTCTTTTAGAAACTCGAAAGTCATCACCAACTTTTACAACACTGCAATATCAAAGGATGATACGATATTTCCGCAATTTCTAATGTAGAATTTTGCCATGTTACACAACCAAATCTCTTGAGAATTTATTTTGAGTTTGGTTATAAAGCTCACGCTTTAGATTTGCTCAAGCAGTACAACAACATGAATATTGTACATTCTAATATTAAGTTGTATCTCTAGATGTGGATCATAATTACAGTAAAAAGCTTTGAAACAAACTCCAGATGTTGAAGCCATTAATTATACTCATTTCTGTGCTATTACTTTGCTAAAACATAGTAATAGTAAATGATATTTTGTTTCCTCACAATCGAAGTAATTGTCATTATAGTCTTCTCAGTGGTATCGTCTCGTTACGGTCTTCAGTAGATAAAGTTGAAGTCTGATCGTGAGGTTGTTGCTTAGCATGTTATGAAATCTGTTAGCTTACCTAGTGTTTAAATCCTAGCTAATGTAAAGAAGAATATCGTCAAAGTTGCCTTTGCCATATAGGATGAATGACGATGCGCAAATGTTTTAAAACAAATCCACAGTATGGAGAAAGTAATTTTAAGCTACTCAGTGTTTAATGCAGATTTGATATTATTTTCAAACAGATGGTGGAGTGGAAACTGCAAAGGTAAAAAGGAAGTTTCATACAAGTTTGGTTTTACTTTGTAGAATCTGGCCATACCTCTGCAGTGTGAATAAATAATATTTCTGAGCGAGATCTAAATTTAATAGAATTATTATTTCAAAATTTGACTCTGGCTGGCAGTACTTGAAATTGAAATTTGATTGTGAATGCTAAAGCAATAAAAGTATTTTTATGTTTCTTCAAATGATAACATGTTATAAGTCGGCCCATTAGGAGTTTTTTTGACATTTGGAGGAAGTCTAATTCCCCTTTACACGTGTAATAGTTGATACATTGCTTCCTTGGAGTGGAATATAAAATCTTCTTATTGCATGAGCTGCAATTTGACGCTTGTGCATTATTAAAAGTAAAAATTTTACAGAAAAACATGATCCTTATTGATAAAACTAATGCTTTATCCAGCACCTATAGTGATTCGAATTCTGGATAAAATTAATACGTAGGAATTAAGTACTTGTTTAAAGTACCTGGTATGAATTTAACTCTCGGAGACATATCTTCTAAAAATGTTAGATTTTTATTGCAATATTTTTCTATAACTTAGTACAACATTAATGTTGCAGACTGTTATGGGGCAGAATGATTGAATGAGTGATTTATTGGACAATTTGCAATCCTCCGGTTGCCGTCCTGTTCATTTGATGGTCACTTCATCTTGAATCTATCATTTCAAGTGCTTTAACGTCATCCATATGTCCGATAAGTCTGATCAGACAGTTCTTGTGTTAGATAAGTGATCCTAGGACACGCAATAATATATAACTATGTTGGGAATGGATGCATCAGACTATAGTCACAATATAATGCGGAGTAGTCGACTTTTGATTTATAGCCTACTTACACAAAAGTTGTGTTTTGAAATGTGTCCAGTATGATTGGTCGGTAGAAACCTGTTTCATAAGAATATTTTATGTGCTTTAGCAATCGATGAAAGAAATGTATGAACGGTATGGATGGATTTTGATCGAGATAAAAGTTTTTAAATTCCATAACAGACATTATGCAAACGGATTTCATAACATGAATGCACTAATGGGTTAATTAGGTAGTATATAGATCGAATTGGAACGAACACGTCAGACTTGTATTTATTTTTCATTTAAAACGACGATTAAGAAACATTGAACATCATAATTACTATCATGCTTATTTACGTAACGAGTAGTAGTTAATAGCAGTAGTACAATATAAGGTACACAAGTAATTACACAGTATTACGTATCGAAATCACATGAAAGGTTTACCTTATTTAGATCAGTACATAATAATAATATCATTCGCAAAGTAAAATAATGGGAGGTCAATTTTTAACATTCATAAATGATTGGTGAGTGAGTTGGTTGAATGTGCAGATTCAAAGTACACACAGACTGGGAAACATTCATGGATAGATTATAACAGTAGACACATTAGCTTTAACATGTAACATTTTCACAATGCATAGTGTTGGGTTTTAATTCATTTTATGCAGATTATATTATATTATTTAAATTTTATGAAAGGAAATGCTTTCCAGAACTGATGAAAAAATAATAACAAAAATATTTTTAGGGTAAAAATGTATGGAAATCATTACGAGTTATGCGGGGCCGCGGGGCTGGAGACATTGTCATGAAATTTTATAAGATGCTCAGCTCAGCTCCAACAATCACCGGAAAATTAACTGGATATTTTATATCGCCGTTATTTTCGTCACTTCTTTTAAATGTTTGTGTATCCTATTTTGCCAATGAGAAAATACCCCAAGTCAAATAACCACATTCCTTGCAATTCTAACTGTTCTTCTATCGACTGTACTGACTATTTTAAAAAATAAAATAGAAAGCAGTTAGCAATTGGGCATCCGGCCACATCGTACAATTAGTAGTTGGCTAGCCGGAAGGAAGCTTGGTCATTATGACTATGACCTAACAATACCTACTACCACTACCACCACCAACCTTGGCACTGCATGGTCTTTCCCTCATGTGATGGAAGAATTTACACACAATTACACAACATTGTTATATAATAATAATAACCCTTTGCTTGCGTACAAGATAAAATCATCCTTCCTCCCTTATATCAGTACATATTTGGTGATAATCTTCATTGGAAGCGTATGTACGGCAGCATTCATGCAAGATAATTTTACTTCAAAAAGGAGGATTGCTTTGCTACTGAAGTAATAAAGTCTTTAAAGCAAGTGCCATTCCATTAACATTGCACAAAATTTAACACTGACTGACTGACGTCCATTCCAAAGACAACAAAATTACGAACAAACGTTCCTACTGTGTAGTAGTTGGTAGTAGGGCGTTTTAAGTATGAAAGCTTGTACACTGTAAATTTGTTAAGCTACACAGTGAGAAGTAAACGGTAGGTTGTAGGTGAAATAGAAATTGGAGAAAGGTAGCAGTGGAACGTTTTAGTAAAGTCAAAGGGAGGGATGCGAAGGGGTAATAAGTAGTCAGTAAAGTAATTAGCAAGAGAATTAGTGTGTACATTATTGTACACGTTGTTGTATAAAGTTAATGTCCATGGTGTACCTACCTAAGTAACACAGAGGACAGGGAACGACTCAACGAGCAGTAAAATGTCAGATACTGCAGCCCATTTATTCCCTAATAATTATTTCTAGATATATCGTTCTCTAGTAAGTAGCATTCGAAATCCTTTGTGTATCAAATACTTCCTCTTTTATAATCTGCTTTGACAGTCAATATTATACTTTAAGTATAAGAACGAATGGGTTATTTGAACCGGTGACCGGGGTAAAGTAAAACAAGATATGGGGACTTTCTCTTTTCTACTATGAAATAAAATGCCCTAAGTGGAAGAAAGTCTTTAAATGACCAAGAAACCAAGGAAAAGATACAAAATAACAATAAATGCACATTAATACAAGCCATTTCGCAAAGAATGAACAGGTAGAGGTGAATCCGTGTTTGTGTTTAATATTATGCAATACATTATAACAGTTTAAGTATTTTGATCACATTTATGGCTTACACAATAATTATAAGAATGGAGTGGTATTATAATACAATTACGAAGTTTAGTATTACATAGGAGCAAGGAATGGTGGTAGAATGCTTCGAAGGACTTTTGAACAAGTTCCTATTATAATTTGTAATTACATAAAATTAGACAATAAATATCCTGAAGTCGTCTCAACACTCCAGTCACCAGTATTATTTTTTAGCATTAGCAGTAGCAACAACAGCGCATCACATTTAATTCAAAGCTACCTAGACACTCTAAAACTAACAATGAGATTCTTTGGTATTGTTTGTAGGAGAACTTAAAATCACGTAAGATCAGCATCTTTCTCTAAAGATAAGAGCGAAGGTTTACATATATTAACCTTTTGTGACTAGTAGGGTACACTAATAAGGGTAAGTGGTTGGTACAATGTTACAACGATAATAAGAATTTTCAGAACATAATCTAGACTCTATATAGTTGACTAGACAATTGTAACTTAACATCTAGATAGGTAAAACACAATAATAATGGGCTAAGGTGTTTTAATTAAAGCCATTTATTAAACTAATTAATTACAAAAGTATGCCTAATAGATGCCATCATTATGTTACATTTGAAAAACAGTCAAGCAAAACTTGGAGCTAATTGCTTGGGGAAATAAAAGGTAAATTTTGGTAATTAAATGAACTGAACAAATGTTAGTGTATTACATGAGAGTGGGAAATGTCACTCGACTAGACACACATTTTTAGTCATTCACAAAGGTCTTTTTAGTTACGGACAATGGGTAGAACAAATATTAATAATTACCATATCGTTACATATATATTTTATATATACGCTTTATCCAACTAAATACGGGACATCTGGTTTAGATTTGTTTTGTATTTTTCACATTTTCAGGATTTTTTAAAACTCATTGCATAACAATTAATATCAATTACAATGATTACATTTTACAATTACGTTTGTATAATATTAATGTGGTATTTATGTTTATGAATGTACGTCGTAGTAGATTTTTGATTTTATTGATGAAGTACGAAACAACATCAAGCAGCATATGAAAAATAGAAGGATTAATAGATGTAGATAAGATAGATTTTATAGCTTACACCATTTATTTTCATAATAATTTAGTATAAGTATAGTATTGCCATCACGAAGTGAAGAGATGATTTTTAGTAGAGAACGAATACTTTTAAATTAGATTGTAATTCTTGCGAATTCAAATTATTGGAAAAAAATTAATTGGAGAGTTTTGTTAAGTGTCTTTGTTTGTTCTGAGAAAAACTTTTCAATCTCATTTTTTTCACGAGAAGAAATTGAACAAAAGATTTTTTTGAGAAATTATGTTGAAATTTCGATTCGCAATACTTGAAAAAATATATAATGAGTTATAAACCAGTGATAAATTTAATTTGTCATTGCGATAGTTCACTGATTAAAGTCTCGGTTTGTAGATTAATAGTACAGTTTAGATTTTACTTTAGTAGAAGTAGTAGTAATAGTTTAGTAATAATTAGTGTTTTCAGAAGCACAGATAATATTGCTCACGGTTATACATTGTTCAGACAGTACAGTAACAGTTACTGAATTTTTTTGAAAGATTGCTTTTTTTCTTTTTAATAAAAAAGTGTTCAACCAGGACAGAAAAATATGTTCCATTAATTAACATCGACTACATTCAAAAGTGTGACTAGAGTCTAACTTTGGTGAAACTTATAACACACTCTAGAATACATACACGAAACATCTAACATTTTAAAACCCAGAAAGGAAAGTTTTACAAGAGGAAACTGGAAGGACGATATTTTAGAAAAGATTGTAAGGATTTTAAAATTTTATATAAAAAGACTTTTGAATTAATTTCAAAATTTCCCAACTAATTTCGACTTTTACATATACGCAAGTATAGAACTTAACTAGACAACATTTATAGTTTTTGAAGACTATTCGTACAACTATTTCTACTCAAAGACAACTGACAGTTAGTTGACAGTGTTTGAAAAGGTTTCTGGTGTGTATTGCTTTCATGAATTGAAACAGTTCGAGAGATTCCCTTATTAATTTTTACAATTTTGAATTTTAACTCCTAATTCGTTCATTTATTTTTAAGACAAATAATTTACCTAACCTCTACACAGACATTTCTGGCCTTGAAAGTATTGACCACAAATAGACTTGAGTACTTTCAGATCATAAATTTACCTAGCTTAGAAAAGCGGAAGTTTTTGCACATTGAACAATCAATCGTACGCAAAGATTCAAAGGCAACCACACACGCGTACAGTGACACGACATTAAACATCTAGACATTATCATGCTAAAAAAGTTATGAGAAATTTATACATATACATAGGGAAGTTTGACTGAAAAAATTGATTTGTTTTGTGCTTTTCGTTTTGCTTTTTGAAATGATTTTATCTTTTGGAGTTTGGAATTATTGCAAATTTGTGTGTTTGATTCCATTTGAGAATAATAATGACTCGGTCAATTTGCAAAGTGATGAACACTCGATCTCTCCATCTTTGAGTCTAATTTAAAATTGTTTTTATGTACTAATCGTATTGCTTTTCTGTTTGATTGAAACTGAGATTCAAAATATGAAACAAAGTCGATCTATATCGGAAAGCTGAAAACTGGTCCAACTGTTTGCTACAGTACGATAACGAGATATAATAACGAGCAAAAAGCATTTTCACGAAGAGATAACATCAACAATAAATGATTGACAAACATTATGTAACTTTTATAACGCTAGCGATTTAAACATCTAACAAGGACGATATAATATACGAGTATGACCTACCTTTTTCTTACTATTAATGATTAAAGAGTTAAAAACACTTAAGGATAAGAGAAAGAACAAGAATGACTAAAACTATTTTCCGACCTGGATTGGAAAGCACAATATCTGAATTGAATGTGAACATCATTATCAGCAAAGCGACAACAATTAGATAAAAATATACAGATGAATAGAACGATCTGCATGCCACTTTACCTTTCTACAAATTTGCGTTGACTCGTTGAAATCCTGCTAGGGTTATACGAACTCCCATGAAACATCCTTAGTAGGTATGTATTATGTGTGTAAATATGTAGAGAAGATAAATTAATATTTACCTAATTAATTAAGGTCTTCCCAACCTTAATTAGCCTCTAAAAGCCTGATCATATAAGAAGTGAGGCAATATTTATTAACGCCGTCTCCTTCCTATCCCTTCGCTTCTCCTTTGGCTTTAATTTGTGTTTGTTTTTGTTTATCGCTATTTAACTTTATCACGCTTATTAATCTATTTTAGATAGAAACCAGACCAGAGATTCAGTATTGCTCTTTTTATATTCATTTCTCGTCTCATGAAACGCTACCATGTCACAGTATATTATTATTATTACATGGTGAATGGTATTTTTTTTGATTGCTTTGCTTTCAGAAAGGTCGTAAGGTTAAAGGTCACAGTCACGACGGTACGGTACAATCAACAGTTATTATAACTACACTAAAGGTATTTATATTATATTATATTATTTACACGTTTATACTAACTAATATATTGCTTCCAATGGTCACTTCCTACCTTATGCTAAGCACATTTAATATTTTAGATTACCCCTCTACACATTACCTACCTAATTAATGCTTACCTAACATTTATAATTTAATAAGTCCTAAAACACTTACCAAGCCTTTATACAGACTAACATTATTAGCAATAAGCGAACTACAATAATAAACAAAGTATTACTTTTACTTGCATTTTATACGGTTGCTTTCACCCTTAATAGCAAACATGAAGCAAAATGTAAATGAATTTTGAGAGATTTCTTCTAGGAAAACCACCTAACTTTTCTGATCAAGTACTTAATAGTTGTACTAAACTAAAACTAAATCTAGAACTAAATGTCTCTTAACAATTATTATTGCAGCAATTCATAGAGTAATTTAAGAAAGATAGAGATAGAAGAAGAATATACATACATTGATTGAGCATAGTGTCAGACAGGAAGTTTCCTATTCGGAGTCCAAGAACGCTTAAGTAACATGTAAGAGTAATAATGATCAAGTAAGTAATTATTACATTATAAAGTTCATTAACAATTTACATCGAGATAGAGAGATAGGATGCGACAGTACATTCATATTTGGTAAGGTTAAACAGCGAGTATTTTCTATTTTTATACAAACTGAATTGTTAAAGCTATATTATGATAACTAATTTTATCATAGTATATAAGTTTTACTTTTATCAGCAATTTAATAATCTAAGATTTATATTTATCAGCTAAAACAGCAATCCATGCAAGATGACATTAAAGACCAAAATAGTTAACGAAACATTATCACACATTGATAAGTTATAGAGACACATTAAGGTTGGGTGATTTAGATATACTATCGGGTGTTGACTAGAGAGACACACATTTATAGTATTTTAGCAATTAACACATTATTTCAATAGAGAACAATTAGCATTGTAAATTTGTATAAACACTTTATAGTATTTAAACATGGAAATGTATATAATAATAAATATAGTAAGTGCGACACTTGCATGATGAATTATTTTCTAAAGATTTTCTAAGCACATGGCTGAGGTACACATGTAGACAGAAAGAGCACGACATGGACAGTTAATGAGACAGCACGTTTTGTATGAAAGTTTTAAAAGTTTCAATAATTTTTCAAAAGTCCTCAAGGGCCCCACTAACAGTTATCATTATTACTTAAGTATGTATACTTCGGGCTCGAAGTTTTTGTGTAAAGTTTCATTTATTTGAGACCAGTTTCTTCACCATTTAATTATTGCTTTCTAGTTCTCACATATCAGACTCTGTTGTTTCAAAGTTTAGAAAGAATGTAAAGTTTCAAATAAAAAGTGCAACTTCTGCCACTGTATGAGTTCAGTTTGACAACGTAATTTAAACTTCTATTTATATTTTATAGGGACGTTGTCAAAAGGAACAAATGAGGTCATCCTTATTCTTCCAAGTTCTTTTATAGCCAATTAGTTCCTTGAAATCGGCAATGCAAAAATTATTCCTCATACTATATATAGAGTAGAATAGAAATAGATGAAATTCAGATCGGTTGTGTGTGTGTGAGAGAGAGAGAGAGAGAAGAAATAGAATGAAATGAGATTTCTTATTGAAGTTTCAATGGGCGTCTTGGGATTAGGGATTTTGGCAAAAGTAATAACCAGTGAAATGGTTCCCATTTAAAGTTAAAGCTGCAGTTTTGCATTCATCAGGACAAAAGAGAAGCCAACTTTGAAAATTTTTCAAAGAGGAGGTAATAGGCAGTCCGTTTCTAATAGCTGAAGCAATTGTAGATTTTATACACACAGTCTGCTGTGTGTAAAGTATAGGCCTAAGGCTGAGGATTAGAGAAAATGAGGAGAATTGGTCGACTGCCAACTTTTTACCGTTAATTTGCAATGCTCAGCGGTTTTTCTCAGGCAAATTAGAATGGTTTCCAACAACTTGTCTTTGGAAAATTAGTTTTGTTCCATGAATCAGAATACATGGAGAATCCAAAAGACTTGCCTGAGTCTGTGCTTGCTTACATCATCAGAGGACTGGAAATGCCAAATGCCACCCTGAGATTAAAATTTGTTCCAACTGATTGTATTGGTTTGAATTGTGACCATGTACATCGCATGATAAAATTTCTAATGGTAGAAAATGGAAACCATATTAGTTTGACAGGTTAAAACCACGAAAAAATACCCAACTGTGTGCCTACACTACTTTCACTCCATAGAATGAATCTAGATTCAATGTTACCAGCCTTGGCACATCAGTACATTGCTTCAACTTGTGGTGTGGTCAGACTGATGTCGGTTATTTTACAGTTGCATGACCTCCACCCAGTTTACTTCTAATTTGAAAATACTTCATTTAGCATAAGTTCGAATACATAACTGAATGAAATTCGTAATGTTTATTACGAACGGGTTTCCAGGAAAAGAGAAAAGAGCTAAATTAAAACTCAAAGTAATAATTAATACATGTCCTATACTTCTCCCCAAATGGACATAAATCATTACACTCCTGTCACTGTGGGTCGTTAAGTTAACAGGTCACCAGAGAGGGTCCGCCGCACTAACATACATATATAGGTAACTTCATGGTGTGGTTCATTATACGAAAAATAAAGGAAGAGTGTATTAATCATAATTCTGCTTGGTAAGAGAGGATAATGAGTTTTCTGGAAATAATGACGGGATATTTTTCATTTAATTGTTAATTATCTCCCTTCATGACTGTTCGTTGGTTTGCTTACATGGTTTCTTTTTTGTTGTATATTTTTAGTTTTAAAAATATGAAACAAATCTTTTCACTCATCTTGTCTCGTGTGGAGGTTGTGTATGCCACACAATATAAAGTTGTATTTTAGTTAGAACACTTTAAATTATGTGAAGTTTTTTTACGATAGAAACACAGTAGAATAAGATGAATTTCTCACGGAAATTCAACCTTCTCTAAACTGACTGCCTTCCTGGGGAGAAAGTGATTTGAGAAAAGGAAAAATGTACAGGAAACTCATGAGACGCACGAAAACTGAAATTTTTTTTCTTTAAAAGTCTTGCTACTTTTTACTTTCAAGTGGAAACTTGGAAACTGTTCTGTTATGCTATAGCGGTTTTAGTGTTGTGTTGTGTATATTACGTAGCGATGCGGTGGGTGGGTTCTTTTGGGTTTTATATTATTTAGGAGATTTAGTAATGCTACTTTGCTGAGAAGTATAGAAGTAGAGATCAAGTAAGTATAAATTTTACGTGTGGGTGTGAGTGAGTGGTTTGGTGGTATATGCTCCGTGTACGTATGTCTTTTAAGGTTCACTTTCCCCGGAAGTGAAAGCCGGAATGGATTTTATACAGGAGATTATGGAAGAAAAGGGCTGAAAAGAGGAGAGCAGATGGTGTCTGTTATTTATTACTCTTAAGAGTTCGTACTATTAAGGTTGTATGTTCTACTATTACTTTTACTTCAGCTATGGAATGGTTAGCGGTTGGTTGGTTGGTCTGCCATATCGTAAGTGTAATGCTGATGGTTTACTTACTAAAGCCTTAGCCAATCTCCCCAAAAATTCCCAAGTTTCGGTTTTTAGACTCAAGTACAAAAGTTATCGTTTATCTTTGGAAAGGACTGCTAGTTCCTTAGTAAATCCTGAGAAGACACGCCTTTTCCTGACATTTTGTGACTGACTGATCTTAAGCCTTGAGAAAAAATCTTGAGAATCTTTATTTTCTGGGATATAATAACATCAGAATGTGAAGAAACAGAAGAAAGTTATTTTGTACAAGTTTTTTGTCGAAAACTCTATTGGGAAGGAAGAAGAAGGAACGTCCCCATTTATAATATTAACGTTGGTTGGGAGTTTGTCATTCGTACTTTGAGTTTGAAATTTCATTTTCTCAATAGAAATAAGGAAGATATTTGTTTTTGCATAAAATAAAAAAGAATGAAATTAAAGTGTGCTTTAAAATTGTTCTAATCAGATGGAGACAACTTGGAAGAATGATTTGTATTTGAATCCTCAATATGAAAGTCGACATCGTTATCATTAAGATCATGTTCATCTTCCTCCTCAATGTGCAAAGAGTGGCAAGAGTTGCTATTACTATTATTATTATTGACTTCACCCGATTCTTTGAAACAAGAAGAGTCGTAATGTTTATTCAGATATGATTTAAGAGCAAAGGATTTATTGCATCTTTTACAAGTATAGTTCTTAGCTGAAGAATGAGTCTGCATATGAGCCCGGAGATTGGATCTGTCTGCAAAAGCCTTACCACAATGGGCACAACCATAAGGTTTCTCCCCAGTGTGTGATCTCATGTGACCCTGAAGAAGCCAAGGTCTAGAAAATCCTTTTCCGCAAATGTCACACTTATGAGTTAAATTATGAGTTAGGACATGCATAGACAACGCTGGCATACTTACATACGCTTTCCCACATGTCGGACACCTTTTTGCATTCTGAGAGTCCAAACTCCTATGCGTTTGCTTATGTCTAGACAAATTGGAGGATGTGGCATAATGTTTGCCACATTCAGAACACACATATCTCTGTTGTTTATCTTTAGACAAGGACGAAGATGACCTCCCAGATGATAAGGAAGAGTGGGAGTGGGCAGAAGATGAAGTCGATCTTCGACGTCTTCCTTCTTCAAATTCATTTTCCGAATCGTCATCTTCATCATCCTCATCGAATTCCATGGACTCTGAGGAATTGCCATTATCATCCTCGTCATGGTCGATAATACTTTCTTTATATTCATCAGTGATATCATTCGTGGTTTCCTCGTCTTCATCTTCCTCTGATTGTTGTGAGTCAGATAGTCCCTCGTCATCAGATTTCCTTGCTCGTCGTTCTCCTTGATTTCTCCTAGATTTTCTTCCTGACATTAGACGAAGTCGACGACGCTTTTGCTGTCGTTGCTGCTGCTGCTTTTGCTGTTGGGCTAGACGGGTTGAGGCTCGTCTACCTCTGCCATTAGTACTACTACTGTTATCATGGTGGGTAGAAGGATTCCCATTAGACTGAGGATGGATTGCTCTAGTACGTGAGGAGATGTTCGAAGCGGTGGTGGTGGTGTTAGTTTGGGAATAACGATGATGGCTGTTGCTCCTGCTGCGGTCGTGACTTTTACTTGTAGAAGACGGAGAGGTCCGTTTTGTCCTCTTAAGAAGATGACTAACCCCATGGGTACTACTACTACTACCACTGATGCTGCTACTAGGACTACGAGGTCTGGATGGAGTTCCTTGATTTCTTTGATGATGTTCAGGATGCTGATGGTTGTGGTGTTGGTGATTACTTGAACCATCACCACCACCACTGCTACTACTATTACTACTACAACTCATACTACAGCTAATCTTTCTTCTCTTTGATCTCCCATCGGATGCAAGTAAATCATCGTAAGTGTAACTCTTCCTTGTTACTGCAATACCCCCAGCGCTGGTCATGGTACTGCTACTGCTGCACGCTTTCCGCACTCTCCGGCTATTGCTTTTGGGAAGCACTTCACATCGAGAATTACCAATTGGGTTATTTCCACCACCACCACTAGAAGAATAAGTATCACTCATCCCAAAGTGGCTCGAGTTACTACTACTGTTGCTGTTACTGTTGTCTAAATCGGCTGTTATCACCAGTTCACTCCCAACTTCCAGCGTCTCTTCGCCTTAAATCAAAAGATATTACTTTTACTTCAAGGTAATGCACAACCACAACTTCATTTACGCCCAGGTCACATACATTAGTCGTTCTAGTGGCAAGAGAAAAAATAAAGGAAAAAAATCTTGACTTTCTCCATTGGAATGCGAAACCCATTAGAAGAACCAGACAAGCAAAGCGACTACTACTGAAAAAACACATAAGGTAATAGATTGTCTGCAGGCCGTTTGGGTAATAATATGAGAGGCAGGCTAAACATTCGGTGCGGTGGGGTTGGAGATGCATTTCTCATCCCAATTAGCTCTATGCGGTTAAGTTGCGCAAAGTTACGGAGAAATATATTGCTTAAATGTAGACGTCGTAAAGTCAGAAATAATACAATGAAATAGCAAATAGGTAGAGAAGCTCATTTAACATTTTTGAAACGGAGAAACTTGGCAATAAATTAAGGTCAGAATGGAAGTGAGAAAAATCTACGAATATGCTGACATTTCTGTAAGTAGTCCAGTGTAGTTTACTTTTACTTTAATTCCTATTCCTATACAATATATGCTGTCTAAAGTCTAAAGTTATGACATTTTTATAAAGTTTATCATGCATGGTTGAGGAAGCACAAAAGAATTATTGTTATTTTGGAGTTGAAGGTGAAAATTCCTTTGGAATGTGATCCTGACTTTTATCAGCTAAAATAGCAACTGAATCATAACCTAACCTTTGACCTTTCTACCAGCTCAAAAAGTTATGTAGCTTTACAAAGAGTTGCTTCCGTCTCTAACAACTTCAGACTTGGTGACAGTTCAGAATGATTGATTTGAATTGTTCAACACCTTTTTATATCATAAATATAAAAGATAAAATACGCAAATTTGCTGACTCAGAAAAGGCTATAAATAATAGGGCTGGTTACTGTTTCTAGTGATTCTGTTTAACTTGAATTAGATAAAGCTGTAAGTAACAAGACATTTTGTTGATTAAAGAATTCCCGTTATAATGGATCTCAAGTCTTCGAAATAGATTAAAAATGATCATTTGTTTAACTATCCAATTTATTATCAGAAAGCTATCAAAAACGCGAGTGTTTCACAAGAGTGAGATAAGCAACTTGTGAAATCTCTAAAATCATCAAAATAAATTGGAATCAGTACAATTTACAAAAGGAATTTCACTTCGTTACTTTATTCCTTGTCAGAAATAAATGATCCACATAGAAAAAGCAATTTTACTCCAAGATTATAAACTGAGATTGAAGGTATTTAGCGCAATCCCTTTTAATATTGATTAATGACGATAAGACTCCGAGGTAGCATCCTTGAATGATTGATGAGATGAGGGAAAGTGAAGTCAAGAGCAAGAAAGGCGACTTAAGTTTAAGCAAGATGGCTTTTTGTGGTTTCAGTTATACCCTGATGACGGTAATATAATGGTAGTCCTTTGAGAAACTCATATGCTTTAATCTACATCATCAAGAATCCAGATGAGACAGAGGTCTTTATGCATGGATACGGAGACGTTACATAACAAATACAAATTCAAGAACCTATGGCAAACTAAAAATAAGCTAAGGCTACGGTTTTCATGCAAGGAATAGGAATCACTGTGTTCTCCAGTGAAAGTTGTTGAAATTGAAAAAAAAATATTCAAGAATTTGACCTTACTTGGACAAACATTTTCAGCATCAGATGAATACTCAGAAGTGCTTGGTGTCAAAGGGATCAAGGAATTGTCCCCAGTCCTAATAACCAATCCATTGGTCCCACTGCCATGATGCATAATGACATTAGTATGGGGAACAACATGGTGACTACTTGGATGTTGGAAGGTGACAATGTGATTGTGACTTGTTTCAGGTGGAGGTGAGAGAGAAACGGTTTGCAGGTGAAATGGTTGACTTGGAACGAGTTGGGTAAGGTGAGTGGTATTACCACTGCCCGTACTGCTGTTGCTGCAACTGTCCAAGTTAGTTATGGTCACGTCAAGTCCAATAGTACTATATGTCCCAGGACTGATTGGATTTGGACAAAACTTGAGAAAGGTATTAGGATTTGTGGGCCCATTTGACAGTGTGGAGTGACCATTCAGGTTGTTTATGTGGATCGTAGAAAGTCCATTCTGATTGGTGACAATGGCATTTGGAGTATCTGGTGGTGTTGGCTGACCCAAGGAGATGCTCGAGAGTAACGTGCCTGAGGATGTGACTGAATTGGAATGTGTGACCACTACCGGGACTGGGATCGCTTTAGGCCGGAGGGGTGGGAGGGATCGTGAAAGTTGTAATAAATCTTGAGCTATCTCTGTCTCCTCAGGGGTTCGTATTCGAAATATTGGAATCCCACCGTCATGGCTTGAAATCTCTGTCTTCACGTCCAAACGCTCTTGGTGGTCTTCCATCAGCACCCCTTGGGGTCCTCCTCCATTTGGCATGTACCCTTGCATGTAGCCATCTGTAATTTCATAAACAGAAGAAAAAAATTGAACACATAGGAAGTTTATAGCTTTTAGTACTTTCACCATTTACCCCAAAATCATAATATCATAATAACAACAGTATAACATGACGCGTGATTGCTCCTGCTTTCTATTTGTTTCCAACCTTCACCTCTAAAACTTTCTTTCACTTTCCCCAGTCATTTCATACACACGCTTATAGTTATTGTATATTAGGTGTATATATTTACTCTTCTAAAACGGAGCGACCCTACTTTCTATTTATTTATTACTTCTCATTTTCAGTTTTGTTTTCCCAAAGTGTACGCAACACGTCGTTGATTTTGTATAGGATTAAGCATAGATTATTACATCACATTATACTTTCATTCTTCATATGGAAATAATCTGTTAAAAGGGAAAGATATTTTAGATGAGGTTGAAGTGTCATGAATAATATTGGATCACATTACTCTCTGACATCGCATAAACATCTAAAAGCTTATATCTTTATTGCGTATTTCACAGATACTTATGTGTTATATTTGTGTACTTTGTTTATTCACCTTTTAGCTAAAAAGGTTTTTAAACTAATAGACAAGTGGCATGTATCGCATATCAAATTTTGTTTCATCCCTTGTTTTTATAATCTTGAAATAAACATAAGAGCTTGACGAGTGACAATATATAAGAAGCATTTTTGACTCTATGTTCAAAACTGGAAGTTGTGTAAGAATAAAATTACAAAACGGTTGGTTTCATTCACTCAGATCTAGACAATTCTTTGAATGATTAAAAAACAATAATGTCAAATTCACAATGACATGACGTAAGATAATATATTTGAAGAGTGGTTGTTGTTTCAAATGCTAGACTGAATCGAAAAATGGCAGAACTTTACTATATTTTTGATCTGTCATCTGTCTAAATGCCGATTTTTTCCTTCAGCCTTGACGCACTTTCAGTGGAATAATATCCAAAATTCCTGCTCAATCATCTTTTAAGTCAGTCACATTGTAAAGTTATATGATTCTTTGAGATGAACTCTAAATCTAGATAATAGCGTATACTATTAAATTTTACGATTCATATAACTCTATCAAGTGACTTTCACTTGATCTGGATTTCAACCCGTGGTTTTATGTTTTCCATATTCTGAATGGAAACAATAGTGTTGGTTTGTGGTGATGAATTTTTTCATATATTTTCCTAAAATAATATAATATCTGGCTAATATATAAAGGAGGAATTATAAATATGGAGGAGAATAAAGAATTGAAGCATTTATATTGTGAAAAGGGAAAGCAAGATTTCTTTAGAGTTTGGCATGGCTTTGGCATTCATCCCAATTTTTAATGCAGGAAATGGTCCATGTGTAATTCATACCAAAAATCCCAACCTATTTCTTATTCTTTTTTCTTCTTTTCGTCATAAGAACTGTTCAAGCTCTGCTCACATTCATTGTATGTCGTTGTGGAACCTCTCAAGTCTCAAGAGAGTGTCGGGTTTTACAACTTTAGTCGAGTTATAGTTTGCATTTCAATGAACTCTTTTTGTCTTTTCTCTTTTGATTTATGAATTTTATGAGGGGAATAGAATTCTATTTCGATGAAAATGAATGCCAGGATAGAGAAAGAAAGAGATTTTTATTCGGGTCAAATCTGCCCCCAAGATGTTTCAAAAATTTGGAGAAAACTCCCTCAAAGATTTGCAAACATTTGTGACTTTCCATAATTCTTTATTGTTCAATTGGATTGCACTCTATAGAAATTTGCATTTCTTTCAACATGTGCATTAACACCGAGTGCTTGTGAGTTAAGTATTTGAATTGGTATAAAACCCAAAAGATTGCTGAAAATCTGCATATTTTAATCGTTTCACAATATATTATTGTATGATGCAGTTAAATGTGAAAACGGGTAAGTTGGTTCAATAATCGATCCATCGTTTTGTTTATATAAAAAATGCAGTTTTTAATCTCGGATCGAAGCTGGTCTCATCTGTATAACTAAAACTAAGCGTTACATTCAGAATCTTCAGAATTTTATCTTTTACAAATCCTATTTCAGCTGAATATTCACCATGCTTTGAAATCAGGTCGAATCCTCGTACTCGTTTACAATAGGGCCACTGTTTAATACATTTATTTCCCCAAAGACACACTCAGCTTTCATATTCAAATTCCGAAAAATTTCATTGAAGATTGTTTTGTGCTTAAAAATTCTAAGAATTTTCATCAGAAGACTGGAGGGCAAACAGTTTTATGGAAGTAGAAGAGAATGGAGGTATTTGTGAAAGCAAAGTACGTATGAAAAGTTGGCAAAGAAAAGGTTGTTCCATTTACGTATGCATCTCCCTCGCTTTGTGTTTAGAGAAGGAATTGAAGGGGAAGAAAGTTTGTTCTTCTCACTTGCAAGTTGTAGTGGAACTTTCTCTTTGTGGCGTTAATCTTAACGAATGTCTGAGCACAAGTAGTTTTGGCAGAGACTATATACGGCACAGTACACCAACCAAAGGTTGATCTTCAGTCTTGAGTTTACCATGTACCACTCTAGTAGTAATAGTAATGTTAAATGTACAAGGAAAGGAAGTACAGCAGGAGCAGGGAAGAAATCTTCCAAACTACTTGGATATTTTTTAAAAGAATGGAAAGGAACGAGAAGAGAGAAACTATCCAAAAGAAGAAGAAGGGGAAAACGCAGTTTGAATAGAAATGATGCGTGAAAATGAAGCCATGATGTGGTTTTAGATCCATTCCTCTTCCCACACATCTTAAACCAACCCGAAAATAAAGAAACATTTGAATGTTAGAACAAACTGCTTTTACACCAGAAGACTTGAGTAAAGAAAGTTGTATCGGTTGGGTGTGTTTGTGAACAAAATAAAATTCACCCGTAAAAACTTCCCTACATGGGGTGTACAGTGTATTGAATGTTCAGGTCGAGGATAAAGTTTAACCGTGCCGTCAATAATGATCAGAATTAGGAGTAAAATAGTAAGCACGCAGTCTACCTCTTGAATACTTTAACACCCTTCCTTGTGATAAAATGAAACCTTGGCTTGTCCTCTAGACTTTTTTCTAGAGTTCTTAAGGTTTTGCAAAGAACTCAAAGTATTAAATAGAGAAGTAGATTTGGGTCTGATAGAGTTTCTCTCTCGTAGAATCAGTTTAGATTTGATAAAGCAAATTCTTTAAAATTATTTACTCGCTAGAATTTTCTAATCAATGAACCTTTATTGGCATCAGTTGTGAATTATGGCAACACAATTCATTTCATCAATGACCTAATAGAGCCTTAAATCATAATTTACCTTTCAATATTCAAGTCCATTTTAAAGTAAAAAGCCAAGTACAATCTCTTTGTTGGTTTTGCATGATATACTATATCGATACCTTTTAAACTTCAAATGCATTTTTCTTACTTTTAGCTGTCATAGCCTAAAATCAGTATTTCTTGAGATATTTCTTGAGATAAACAAGGTAATTGAATACAACACAGAAGCAAAGAAAGTATTTTCCAGACAAAACTTGGAGGTTCATATTATTTAAAATGAGTGACAAAACCTGGTGATAAATGATTCTGTATAGCACCAACATTGAGGTTAAACGTAATCTTTCACTACAAAGAAAAACTTTTTCATTGTTCCAAGTTATAAATAATGCTTTACTTGGTTTCGCAACGAAACGAAGTACTGACACCAAGTTTCACCCAGCTCAAAAATAAGATATTAATGCAGGACAGATAGGTTTGATCGCGTAGAAGTTGGTTATGGTTTGGTTGAAAAAGTTGAACGAACTTATTTGAATTGCATGCACCTATTCTTCCATATAAAACTCTCATGAAAAGAAGTTTGAAGTTAAATTATGATAGTTTTGTGCGTAAATCTTTTTTGACATGCTTTAAATAGTTAAAAAGATCCTTTCAGATCAAAATCAGTGTAGGTTGTGCATGATATATTACACATTACACCACATGAGTAAAATGATAGGAATAAAATAATCAAAAGGAAAAATAAATTGTCAAATTGAATTGATTTTTCGATGAACTTTAAAATTTCTATTTTATCTTATGGTCTGAACTGCAAGTAGAAAACATTACGAGGCGAAGCTAACTGTAAAGTAGAATCGAAGTGTCTACCAGTAGGTGTGAACTTCAAGTGGGAATTTAACATGAGACTCGACTTTCATCTCAATCATCTTCAATGTCTCTGACTGAAAGTAAACTTTATTTGTATTCGGTGTAATAAAAATATAAAAACCTAGACAGGTTTTTATATTTAACGACGTAGAACTAGAAAGCAGCTTAATTTGTTTCGTTGATATGTTGTTATATTTCTCTGTGGTTAAAGGCAATGGATGGCTTTCAATAGAAAAGTGAAATGTCTTGTCCTCAAAAATATTTTCTTCTGTAAAAGACACCTATTTTCGTTTAGTTCTGATGATGAGATCTGCTACATGGTACATGGTACAATTCATACTCAACATGATCAGGGGAAAGAAAGTAGAAAATTCTGTAACCTAGAAAGTATGAGATATGAATCATATATCAGATTGTACTTTTGAAATCTTGACAGTCAGATCACTTTTATACTCCAGATCTAACCATCCAGCTTCCAAAGATCACTCTGGTTAAGATCCTATTTCCTACTTGCCTTTTCCTTACTACAGAATGGAAAACATTCTTTCTTTTTTTCAACAAAACAACAATCCTCAAGCGCTTTTCTGCTTCAGAGAATAAAGTTCAGATTTCTATGTTTGTGCACGGACCAAGGGAAATTCGAAGGTTTAAATGCAACTCTCGTGTATAAGAAATATAGTTGTAATTTTGCAATTTAGGATAATGCTATACTTCTATACGGTCAACGGTGCAAAAGTTCTGCATGTTAGAAAAAAATGGAGGATAGACTATTCGAATGAGAGGAAAAGGCATGTTAACTTGTCATTTTTATGACTCCTGAGGTAGAATTCCAAACAAAAACAATCTTACACTGAGGAAATATTTAATGCATAGGATTTTCATTCTTCAAATTTGGTTTTAGTAAAAAATACTAAAGTATTGAATAACAAGTCATATTTTAAAATTGTATTGTGATGGATCAGAACTCAGCGTCTGTACTGTATTGATTATTTGAATGAACCGATAAAGTCGTATAACAGATTTATTACATATTTTGACATAATTTGAATTTTGAATAGACGATAGACCAAGAAGTCTTCTTCTGTTATTTATTACAAGAATCGGCGTGTCTCCTGTATGCCCTTGACTCTGTTAGCATTTTCTCCTGTCGACTGCATCGACAAAGACTCAGGGACTCTGTGTGAACCGGTATCAGATTTATACTTCTTTTCAATAGCTTCACGGGCTTTTTTCCCAATAGCGTTTTTCCAAAGCCAGATTCGACAGTCCTTTTTGCATTGTTTGGCCAAATAAAGATGAGTTTCTACCGGTAGCTTTAGTGCAAGGTACGCTGCAGTTGGTGTAGGTAAGTCTTCAACTTTTATTGGCATAAGGCTTAGTTTTGATTCTTCCCATAGTTCATCATCTTAATTAATTGAATTAAATCTTAAATCACTTAAACCTTATACTTTATAAAAAGTATCGAAGAGTTATAAACTAACTCACCAGTTTCATAATCATGGACAACATCTCCAGGACTGAGCACAGGATAACTATCAATTTGACTTTGTTTTATTTCATCACCTTGCATTTTGCAAGACAAATCATCCTGCGTTTCCAACCCAGTTACTGGAAGTTGGGGCCTTTCTGACGAGTCAAAATTGAGATAAGGGTCGACTTCCATTTGTGTACCTGCGTGGTTGGGGCTATTTGGTGCAACTGATTTGTTATACAAGTGGTCCTTATAAGTAGTGTTCTTGTATGTGTACATTGTTGTCAAAACCGGATGTGGATTAACAGGTGCGTTGATACTTGATAAGTTGTTTTCATCCAAAGATGTGCGATAGGGTGAATAGGGTCCTAAAGAGCGTAGCATTTTAGGGTCGTATGCACCATCAGTGTTAAGAAAGCTTCGCGGAGTCAAGCTTAAATCGGTAGTTGAGCTAAGAGGACTTCCTGGAGGGGATGGAAGCGATCGCAAAAGTGATAAGTTGACAGACTCATGACTCAGGTGAGCGGCTTTAATCGCTAAAAATTCACTTTGATCGATGTGTTCATCTTGCGCAGAAGCTAAGGGTGGATCGTGTTCGTTTTCTTGTGCGAAATTCAGCATCTGAACAGGTTCGTCAGATAGAAGGGTTGAGTAGTGAGCCAAGAGTCGAGCTGAAGGCGTTAGCTGCGGAACTGGTTGAGTCTCTGGGTTTGGAGGTGCAGGACGGTCGTCGAACCAACCCACCTTGGAAAACGTAATATATTTGAAACTGTTTTGGAGATTTGACTATGCAATTTTTGAAAGAGAATTTAATTTATTACATGTCTATTTGCAGCTGGAACATTAGCATTAGCTTGATTGAGTTCTCGACGACCGATAACAGATGAGTTGGAATCGTCAGTTTGGTTGAGTATAATCGGTGGATGATGGGGTAAAGTCCCGTGCATCCGGTTTCGATGAAATTCTACAGAGTTCTGAACATTTGCAAACTTGTCTTCTTCAGTTATCGAATCCGGTGTTGGGTTGGACATAACTCTTACCGATTGTCAATTACAAAAATTATTTGTACTATCTATCTTATCTATCGGATAGCTAAGAGAAATATTCGCTTTATGTCTGTTTACAATAATTATATCCATCAATTTAATTTTATGGGCGAAATTGCTCCGCCATATTATTATAACCCTTGGTAACATTCAAATGCTTCACATTTCTACATACCATACAAAAGGACGGGCAGTTGGTACAATAAATTCTGTAAGTCAAACTCTGTTACAGTAGCAATAAAGTAAACCTGGATGTTTAATAAATTCCAAAAATTGGAGTTATTTCCACATGTCACCAGTTAAACGGTCATTTCGAGATCGAAATGAACAAAAACTGTACGAACCAAGTCTAACTTTAACTGCTAGTGCTACACCATTCACAAGCGTTTTATGTATCAAACACCACAAGGTTTTTCAAAGCTTTTTCACGGTTATGGTTTTCTCGTATCGTGAAAGAAAAAAAAGCAATATCGCATCGGTGATATTTTTCATAACCGACTCCAATTCATTTCTCAAAGACTTTCTATCCCCGCTTGTGATGATATCTGATGAATAGGGAGGAAAAAATAGGAGATTGCTAGGAAATGTGAAAGTTAGAGTGAAAGTACAGTACAGTACACTGCACTACCCAAAAGTTCATAAGTTGTACATACCTTACAGAGACCTAGGATGAATGGAAGAGGGTTAGAGAAGATGGAAGAAAAAATGGCAAGACTTTGGGTAAACTGTCAAGCTTTTTTCGAGACACATTCATCACAAGGCAATATTGGACATGACCCTCGTAAATCTCATGGATCAACTGTATTTTATAAATCGCCTTCCTTTAAGAAATCCGATTCCTTACTTTTCTTCTATTGGTTTTACTTACCTATAGACATAGACTACCTACAACCTACCTTTAGATGTTATTACTTTATTACATATACTACCCATTGTAGCATATCTGAAGCCTACATTTTTTTGCTTTAAAAGATATATACACAAATATTCGAGTTGTTATATCTAGTGTAACCTCACAATGTACACACATGGCATTTGAGGATGACATAGGTATGTACAATGAACAACTTTGGCTTGAATTCATTCGACTCTATAAGGCCAGATCAGATGGTGTACCGAATCGTATCAGATCATTGTTCAATGCTTGCTTCCCTGCTTATATGTGCGTCCGTCCGTGCCAAAAATACTTTCTCTTTATTGGAAAAGTTTTTATCCATAGGCAGAAATATCGTTAGTTAAACCAAATCTTTCCATGAAAGTACCTTTTGTCCATTTGATACGCCTTCTTTGATATTGAGACCGGCAAAGATCACCATACCAAACCAAACCAGTGGAGAGAGAGAGAGAGAGAGACGTCCTATAAATAATGTATATGAATACGTTGTCTATTTGAAACTTTTTTATGTAATATGTAGGTTCATACATGTATTTGAAAAAGTATATTGATGACCGTTGGTGGGACAGTTCAATTCCCTGTATTTGATTTGATCTTTTCCAGATACGATTGAGCTTTGGAGAACTACCTTAAAAGGTTTTGGAATTGATCTTGTTCAATGTTCAACTGAAAGTATTTGGTTGAAGATCAATAATGTAAGGGTAATCTATTGACAAAACCAGTAGTCTGAGGATAATAAGATCATTTTCAGTATACCTATCTGGGTTCCGAAATCCATAAATAATTTTTTTTCTTTTTGAAGGTGACACTGCCACTTCTGCACTAGCTTGCCAAAACTGAAATAATGATTTCCTTCCAAGCATATATCATAAGGTGTAAATTGCATGCGTGGGAATGTAATACCAAGGAGTAAATTGCCTTCATTTGATTTAATCGACGTTCGCATCAAGTGTCAAATGTCATCTTTGACGATGGTAGAAAGTAAAGTGTTCTTTTGAGTCGATTTTCTACGAAAATTGCTTAATGGGACAGGAATATCGAAAATAGCTTTGCGCATCGATTTTTTCCGAATTAGAGAGAACAGATCGAGAGTTTTTGTTGATGCCATGAACGTGAATGTCAATAATCTTGTTATTTTACTTTAGTTATGTAGAACACTTCGAAGTATTCTCTGTGTACGAAACATAATAATACATTACATTACCCTCTGTAGTTTTCCTATAATTTTATCTATTTTCTGACATCACATTAAAACTACTTTGCCAATACCACAATGATATCAATGAAGCGAGTCATGAAACGAATCTATAAGCTTAATAATAAACTCAGTCTAATAGATATTTTTGGCTTGAGCCAAACCTAATTTATTTTTGTCATCGCTTGCATGACAGAAATGTGGTTGAGTTGGTTCCACCTCCACCCAACTTTTTGATATATTCTTTTATAATATGTGATAGTTCATCAAAATAATATATGAACATACATACTATTCATTCGTTATGCATTACATGATAGCTTTCATTTCATTTACTTTCACTAACAAAAAGCAACAGATAGGAACCTGTGGCATGTTTACACACTCGCGTGGGTAAAAATAACAAGAACCTAAAGCTCATAAATAAAATTCCTTTCTTGTAGATCCAAAATATAAAATGAAGAACCTGGATGTACTTTCACTTACAAAACTTTCTACTGTCACATGTAAAACATGTAGTGAACAGTTTTGCAAATGAAATTATTTAAAACATGCAGAGAACGAAAGTATATTGGACAGTAAATATGTAATTAGCATTAAAAAGATGACTCCAAGCGAAACGTAGTATGGCTACCTGTTTTAATAAAGTTCACGCTGTATAAGCTTCTAAGGTATTTAATAATGCACACGTTAGTAAACTAAAGGTTTTGCAAAATAAATGAAAAATCCTTCTCACACAGGAAGTTTCATTTCAGCATGTTAAAATAACCTAGGGGCGAATTCCACAGCAAACTTGTTGATCTGGCTGAAAAAGCCATAACCAACCGTTTCTGGAATCCAGCTTGAGTCAGCTTTCACATTCGTGGTAGTAATTTTGCTTCAACTTTACAAAAAACAAAGTAGACAAAGATGAACCACATAGTTGAGAAAAAAGGCACTTTATATCAAAAGTAATACCTAATAGATTTGATATAGTTTCACTTTCACCAGACCAGACCAGACCAAACCACAAAACAGACAGTCGGTGGAAGGAAAATCCAGCTAGCAAAGACGGAGATCTTCCGTTAATTACATCAACTTTTACACAAGACAGGTCTATGTTCATCTAGCCTTTTGTTTTACTTGAGATTACCTATTGCCCACATAGATATGATACTTTCCCACTCCTTGTACTGATATTACAGAGATAATTTTTGGTCTCCCGTGGGAGAAAATAAGAAGACTCAGCTGGATAAAATCCACAGCTTAATTTAAACTCCCTAAATAGACTGATTTCCTACGTACCTACACTTATGCCTATTTTCAACAACCTGCTGCAGCCAGCAATAATAACCCTACAGGGCGTTTTATATTGACTATAGCGAAATGAAAATTTACAATGAATTCGCATCTTTTCAGTCTAATGTTAGTTTCGATCTAAGAAAATTCATATAGGAGTAAAAGGTAACGTCTATTATGTATTAGTGCAAAGTAAACTTTAATATATTATATAAGTTCATGTTCTATACTAGTAGAATAGAGAATTCATCTATTCCGTAGAGACGACTAGTTGCTGGTTAAGTAAGCCCCAGTTGTTTCTTGGCGGAAGTGGATTTTGCTGCAAAGACGACTTTTGACTTTAGCCCTTATTACTATGTAGCTAACTAATTTTAGCACGTAATTGATCCTCCTTCTTGTTGAATTTCTTATTGTGTTAGACTGGTTAGTGGCTGGTATGATAGGTAAGAAACTTGTTGCTTTATTTTCATTCTCACCTTCATGTCTAATACCGAATAATTTGGAGTAACCCAGAAAATCTATACTAAACCACAATCTAAGGCTTTCTTTTTATTCTATTATGTAATCTTAAGCATTTAATTTCTCTACTACAAATAAAAAGAAGGGAGTGCAAAACAATAAAAAACATTTTTTGAAGCTTGTACAAAACATTTTGTTTCTTTCTTCAGAATCGATTTTAATTGATCCACTCCACATCTCTCTAAATAAAATATACGAGAATATGCCTAACAGAAGTAGCCAATAAAACAGAGCAATGTTGTATAAGTTATAATAACAATATATTTTTTCATATTTGGTTTGAACTCTACTAAAACAGGTAGAAATGGTATATGTATTGGATAAGATTTAGTTAAAATTTAGTAAAGGGCGATTCGTCCACACAACATGTGCATTCAGTAACACGGAAGTTGCGAATTCCATTTCTCTTAATTGCTAAATCGCATGATGAATTCTACTTTTCTCATAATAAACCCTTTTCATAATAATGTACTGTATGCATGCTTTATGTAAAGCATAACGGCAATAGGAAGAAAAAGAAAGGAGGGTTTAAGGACAGAAAATACTTCCCTTTGATGGAGACGGATATTTCATTCCACCTTAATTCAAAATCATATCCCTTTTGTAAGCAATTTATTGTATAATGTAATGTATAAAATAGCTTAAGGAAAATAGAACAAAAGAAAAGAGTGGACGAGACTATTTCGTTTTTTAAGATAATGCGTGATATAAGTAGAAACTTTCACCCAAACTAGAATCTGCAGACATCGCATACTTCCATGTACAGAGATCAATAACCAATTCTTTTCATGTCAGAGAGAGTAGAATGGCCATTTATTGCTTTTAAACTACTTTTGGTGACAGTTAGGACGACAGTTTTAGCATCAGTGTCAGCCAACCTCCAACCCAAGACTACAAGCAAGCACAAAACTATAACATAACTAAACTACATACTGTTATTAACATTATATTATGAAAGCATATAGAACGTCACAGACTGTAAACGACGTCGAAGCCTGCTATTCGTTTTCAGTGAATAATGGCTAAACCGTCTTTCTTCCTGTGTAACCAATACTAACCAATAAGAGGGGAAGTTGAATTGAATTGTCAAGTAAAAGAATTCAGTGGGAGCAAAACAACACGCAATCGGGTACTTCCTTCCTCGAGCTATCTATTCTTTATTTCCATTTCTAATCAATACATGCATATAGATTTTTTAGCTATAGAAAAAGGCTATAACATATCTTACGTTTACAACTTTGTAGCACAACAGAATGTTTAACCTTATTGCCCATTTATAACATTAAAAGTCTGAGAATTGCAACCTTTTCTCTGACTGTTGTACGACTTCTTCTCACTCTGAGCATTTTGGCCCAAGTACTTTTCTATTTTACTGTAAATACTATATAGGATCGAGTTGGCTACATAATAAGACAAATTCTTTCACCATGTACCACTTTCACTATTTATAGTGCCACACAGTAGACCACACCACAGTATTATATGTCGTTATATAATATGTAAACAGGATAGGAGAAAGGAAGCTGAGATAGACAGATATAATTATCTAAAAGGTTTAAGTTTTAGATGAAATAAATGCATTATTGACTGAACACGAGAGTTCACTCAAGGCAGATTTTAACCATTCATGAATTACAAAAGACCGTCAGTGGGGGTAAGTTATGGTCTGTAGATTCGTACACCTTGGGTAAGTGACCAAGCTAAATGCTTTGAAAACAACCTAGAAGCTATGCTATATAATACTATTTATATTTCAAATGAGTATAAATATTACATAAAGATATAGGTACAAATTACTGAACAAACACCTTTTATAATATTTATACAATTTGCATAATACTACAATAGTATCGGTTATATTATGCAGTTATGTCCTATGCTGTTTCATCCGACGTGTGTAAATGCAATCCGGTTGAATAAATAATGTGGTAAAAGGGGATAGGATGATACAACGAAACGAAGGTATGGTAGTGATATGTGTGATATGAGATAGCTTTGAATACAGAGGGAAAGTAATATTATGCGATGGCAGTAGTCAGTGTGGATTTTGCTTGCTTTTAGTTTTAGTCTTTAGGTTCACTTCCCCTTTGGGTAATTTATTGTTTTGCGTTTAGAGAGATCTCACTCACTGACTGTGAAAACTAAGAGCCTTATCTCATGGACTGTCACAGCACTAGCACAACATTATCTCTAAAGTCGGTAATGCCGTCGAGACTTGAGAGAGAAAGCGCACACTACATTGCTCTTTACTTTATGCATGATATCTCACCTTAATCCACTTGTTTCCCTTAAAACTAAAGGGCCGTAGGTTACAAAGCTATTGGTAAATACTCTCTCTCTCTATCGTCACATGGAAATTTCCTGGAAGAAAGACTTTCCCCAGGAAATATAAATAGGTCCTATACGGTCGACCTGCTACTGAACTGAGTAAGCCTTACTTTATCTACGAAGGGCTTAAAACGCTAAGAAAAATGTGTCTATGAGATAATATTATAATATAATGGTGCAAAACGACTAATACTAATATCAACCAACGTGTCGGAACGTAATAAGTAGGAGGCGGTGCCTTTAAGGCATTTACCCTGTTTTAATCTTCACTGTAAGAAATAGTCTCACCGAATGGAACTAATCTTCTTGAACAAAAACTATATACATGAATATATCATTATGCCACAGTTCAAATTGATTCTCTCTTAGTTATCAGGCTCTTTTAAAATTTCCTAGCTTCCTTCACCAATTATTTAGATGAAACCTTACTTACGTAACTAAATAATACATATATAATGATCTGTAACACTTTTAGCAAACCTTTTCCATGTACGGTGGTAATTCTGGAGAAAGTAGACATTGCTCCTTGAAGTAAGTCGGCTTTGTGTCTATTTGCTTTAGTACAGAGATAGACTTAAGATAATGCAGAAGGCGGGCTGAGAATACAAAAGGGCTAAAGCACTTATCCCAAACTGTCAAGATTATTTAGTACAAGATATTTATCAAGGAATTAATTTTACTCTTCTGAAAGAGAAAGGAGGAGGAGGTACCTCATCTACAAATCTAACCGCCTTCAGTTTCATTTAGTCCTTATCAAGACCCTTTAATACCATCAGAATCAGGACCAATTTACTACACTGGCAGACTATAAACTATGTGATCAGACTGTATTAGACGAGGAGGCTATTTCCAATTTGAAAATGTATCGTTAACTGCATAGATATTTATTTGGAATAAGGATTTGCACAAGGATTGTCTCGTCGAGAGTGAATTTGAAAATGTATTTAAGTCAAGAACTCTATGTCGAGTAGTAAATCTTAATCAATTTTAGTTTTATAGCTTTTAGTAGGTCGTCGTAGACAAAATGAAAGACGAACATTAGTATAGCTTAAAGCTAATACTGTTGCAATAACTTTACTTTTACTTTACTTCGGCTCATTACCATTAAGATTCTGGTGTATCTGGTGTATATGCATATTGTAAAAATAGAAGTTTTCAATCAGGGTTGGAATCCTTGGAGAAAAATTACCCAAGTGGAAAATGAAGGATTTGATTGAGGAACAGGATTTAAATCTGCTGAGTAGAAAAAAATCAAGTAATGTCGGTAAAGTACTTTCACCTAAATAAGCAAAAGCGTATATATTTTATTTTATCTACAGGGTTCTTTTTCTTTGACAAAATTTTCTCTTACATACTTATTTCGCTCTTCTTTTCTATTTGCTAGTAGATATACTATTTGAAAAAGTTTTGCAGCCTTGAACAGTTGAATTATATGGAAAAGTATATTGAATGAAAGCATTTTCTATCTCTAGTTGTAAGTCATGCATACTTCAAGAGACCGCTGTTAGGATGAAATTGTTGGATGCAAATAAAATTAGTTTCTGTTTTGCTGTGATGCAAGCGAAAACAGTATTCATCGAACCTCAACGTTCATCTTGCATCAATGAGTTACGCAAATAGGCATGATATTGCGGGATGATGATGATGATGTTTTCAAAGAACTCGTCACGTTGCAAGGATATATTATATGTAATAATGCAAAATCTATATGGAGCTTTAAAATTGTTAACAGATTTTGACAACCTGTTTGGAAAATATGTAGACTCTTCTCCCTTTTCTCTTCATGGTTTCATTTTATACATTGACTGCAAATTGTTACCTACTATAAAATTATTTAATCACGTGTTGCGTAACTTGATAATTAGCTAAAAGTGTAACTGAGCAAGTTAAAAGTATATGCCGGTGGTTTAATTTAATAATTTTGATAAAATTGTTGAGTTGGACTTCGATATATTGATTAATTTCTGTGAACGCAGTTTGACAGACACAATTTTAATTGGAAAATCTAGATTATTATTTTAATCATATTTATTTCCTTATTTGTATGCTCCATTTCTAAAAAAACTTACATCATGTATAAAATATGCCGATGCATATTATGTTGATTTGCCATTTATCAGCTCCCATACGAATTACAATATTTACTCTCTTTCAAAATCAACCAATTTTATAGAATCATTTGGTGTGAATCTAACAATGTTCAATTCTTGGAAATCTCAGTCAAACTAGATTCAATATATACGTTAAGAAAATATCTAAATATAGGTATATAGATATCTAAACAGGCACTGAATAAATTCATGAATTATCTTTTTAGAAAGAAAAGAACCCAATTTAAACTATGAGGTTCAGAGTTGAATTGATTAAAATAAAAAAAGTTTATACAAGCAAAAAAGGCTAAAAAACCTTCGAGTTTCCATAAGGTTTTTTCAACATCTTTGAAACACCAGCTTTCATACAAAGAAAAGTATAAAGCTAATATTTTCAAAATCCCAACCGGTTATAATCAATTCATTGCTTCCTAAAAGTTTTCCAACATTCAACCTACAGGCCAATTTATCCTCATATATAATCGACATGACCTTATACACACATACGAGTACACACTTACATTGAGATTTTCAATTCATCTCGAATGTCTTCTGAGTCGGGTCTCTTTTCTTTCCATGAGATTTAGCTGATTTGGAAATTACTACCTTGAAGATGAACCCTTTTACGTTTCACCCAGCAAATCTGGAGTTTAGTTGGGTTAAAGACCATAGAAAGCGTGGTTCTAGATAAATATACCTACATATATACGCTACTTACTTTTACTTTGAGAATTCATCTAGGATCTATAATGTAGGAATATAACATGAGAAATTGTACTCTTCCAAGCCAGTCTAAGAAACTTGATTTTGAGACTAATTTTCTCAATTGCAAATGGGATTTTCCAATTGAGAGAACAAGCCAAAGTTCAAGTTAGATTGGGATTTTGGATCTAACTTGGCGAATTGGATCGGATGGAGAGAGCGAGAAGCATAACCTGTGATTAAATTGCTGGAAACAAAAGATTGCTCAGCTCGATACTCTTCTCTCCTTATTTTCTCCGTTACATCTACATAGTTCCTACACTCAACTATATAGTAGACAGCTCTAAACATATAATACACTCTATACCATGGAGTAAAGTAAAAAGATATCTTTAATACAAAGTCTTGAGTCTGATCTGATTTCATAGAGAGGAAGTATCTCCAGAAGAAATTGAAGGTTTCTTGGCTTTTTCAACTGTAAGAAATACGGCGAAAGCGTACCTAAAACCCTAACTAACGAACGAGGAAGGAAAAAAGAAAGTCAGAGAGGAAACGAACTCTGCTCTCTGGAATTTTTTAACCTCTGGCACTTTGTTACAATCGGATGTTACATTTCGGCTCCCAGTTTCTTTTGCCAAAAATCAAAGATACTTCTTTTTGTATTTTCTTTTGTTATTTCCCGTTTTCAGTATGGCTTAAGCATAATGATATGTGTTGCAGATCCTTTAAAATAGTCCTTGACTTAGTTTCGCATCGGATTTTAACAAATTTCATTATAATAAAATGTTATCCTTAGACAGGTGTGAAATTAGGCTAAAGCATTGTTGTGCAATTGATTGTTGCATTTATACCCAAGGATTTTAGCTGCAGTCTAGCCTTGCATTTGCTATACAATTTGTTTTCAATCCTCTGAGAACAAAAACCGTAGCCTATTTCTGTCAGCACTAATTTCATTTATTTGTTAACGTCCACCTACACAGACCAATTTAGTATAAGCATTTCAATAGAAAATGTTTAGATTTCAATGGCTTGTTATTTTACCAGACCACAGCTTAATAAGTACCACCAGAGTAATTTAGTTCTAACTATCATTTTAGTACTGAAATGAATTGAATGAGCGCAACCCAAAGGCATTTAAGCATTTATCAAATCCAGGAGAAAACCTTTGCAAACAAGTTTAAGCAGACCGAGAACAACTCAAACTTTAGTTTGGTTTACCATTCATTGAGTTTTGCGATAAAGGTAGAGGTAGAGATAGGATAGGGTAAAGTTTTGTTTAAACTATTTGGCAATTTGACCTAAACGCAAACTAGCCCATTGGACCACACCAAGGGAAAACACTTTCGGGAGAGAGAAGTTCACTAAGTTGAATCACATTGACAAGGCTCTCGTTTCACACCCAACCGATCAAGAGGAAAAGTTCGTACATGGAAAGTTAAGTATCTTGCTGCAAGTTGTGAAGCAGAAGCGGCATATTAAAGGTATTTACCTATTGGGGCCAATAAGTCAACGGATAATAATACATGTGTAAATAGTCGTATTTAATCATACTCAATATATAAATTAGACTATTAATATTTCATTTATGTAATATATACATGTATTCTAGTTATCGAGGGCTTGTCATGGCACTTCTACCGCTCATGTATTTAGATGGAAAAGTGAAAGTTAAGATAGATAGACGGAAGTCAAGAGACAGAAAGTAAAAGTTATGCCACATAGTTCTAGTTTAAGAAAAGAAAAAAATCCGGTTTGCCTGCTACTGCCAACATTGCAATTGCTTGACTAAGTTTACACAAGGCACAGAGGAAAAGCCCCGCTAGGATTTGGAAACTTTTAAGGTTAAAAAACGAAGTTCGTCTAAGATCTATGAGTTTCTTCGATACATCGTCAGCTCCATGAAGTAGCGGTGGGAAATTTTTACTCCTACGTTCAATATAACCCAAGGTCGTATCACTACTACGAACTGTATTGATAGAATAATCCCTTTATTTTTTTAACACAAAAACCAAAGGGCAATTATTCCAGTCTAGACAGGATTTATAGGCACTTAAAACAATGTGGAGAAAATGTGTTACTTTTCTTTAAATGTTAGACGCTTTTTTATTGTTTATTTTTATTATTGGACTTTAAATCTTTTTAAAGATTTAAAATAAACCGTAAAGTGACCTTTAAAATAATGTCCATAATTAATTTTGTGACACATTTCATTAACTTTAAACCCTTATATTAGATTTGCAAGTTTTTGGTCATTTGTACTTTATTTACTACCAGACGGTTTGTATTTAATGTGGATCGTGGTGGTTTATTGTTATTTTGTTGTAATTAACTTAAATGAAATAAAAAGTTAACCTCTGTTACTGATCTAATCAACATGTAAGGCAAAGTTAGCAATAACTTATTGGGATCGTAATTTCTAATTCTGTTAAATATTACACAACTTGAAATTAACTTTCCCTTACAGATTGTTCTAGAATCCTATGAACTAAGAAAAGGATTGAATGTGACTGAGGTACAAATTAGAAATCATTCTGTCAGCTAACGAAGTACCCCCATCATCATACATAAGCATTTAGTGCACGGTTCAACAAGTGTACCTTTATAGGGATACTTTTCCCTGGTATTTTCAAAGTTATTTTAAAGGGGTGGGTCGAGTTTCCTCGACTATGTCCTAATACGTAAGTTCTAATGTTCGACTGAAATAAAGAGACGTGACTGTTGTCACAATTAGTTACAAAAGCTCCATTATATAATACAGAGTGCCGTGCCAGCATGACCTGGAATTATATAGAGCTGTGTTATACTCTGAATTGTCTGAATGTTTTTAGGCCTTCTACTCCACCCGCATGCGATTCAATACTTTCACCCACGACCCATGAGTCTTATTGTATAATAGAGGCTAAATGTAACTTTTTGGGTGTATTTTGGCCCTAGGTAATTTCAACTTTAATTGCTTGTCATCAATAATTTTCCCTTTCGTAATGAATGTGACCTGAGATTCCATATTTTATCTAAATATTTTTAAAAAATTAACATTTCTTTTTAAATTCTTAGTCAATATAAGTAACATAGCCACTTGTCATGGAGTTGAGTTCAATTAAAAAACTTATTGTGGCTTTCAACACATATAACACATCACCCAATTATGTTTACTTTCTTTATCTTCATTCTAGGAACAAACTTACTATAAATTTGTCCTCTTTCTTTGGCTTTTGCCAAATTATTGTAATTCAATAATGACATCTGTATGAGTACATAGAATATAGAAGAGAAAAAACAATATATAATTGGCTATTCAAATTATTGATTCAAGTTAAATTGAGTATTTGATTCAAGGTTTATACTCTTCTAATTTCAACTATCTGTAAAATTCAGAAAGTCTACTTGTCATGAAGACACTTTCCTTTCAAACGCTTCAGAGAAATTGCACCAACATTTCTACCAATGATAAAATAAAATAAATGTTCTAAGATCTAAGCCATTGAAGTTCAGTCAGTCAACTTGTGTTATGTAACGGTGATTTCATAACTTGTGATTCAGCTTATTCATTCAAGCGTCTATCTTTTAATTAACATTTCCCTATTGGGATAAGTAGACCAAGATTTTAAAGCAATTTCTAATTGGCTGGGTATAATGTCTATAAATACTTTGCCTTTAGTTTGTCATTAATGAAACTTCCGTTAAATCTTTGAAGGAGTGGCTAATTCATGACTCAATTTAGGCTTAAAGTTAATCCCACCACATTTTATAAAAAGTGTATAAAGAGATACTTCTGTATTTTTATGATAAGAATGTACCTAGATAAGATACACGCAACCTTTCCTATTAAAAATATCAGCTAAACTCATCATACTCATAAGATTTTAAATTAAATTTGGGTAAACTGCGTTCTGATCAAAATAATATCTGTCTACGACGAAAAATTACCTATTAAAATCTCTCCTTTCTAGTCGTTCGTATTTCGAGTAAAATATTATAGTGATAGGCTATCACTATAATATTTTACTCGAAATACGAACGTCTAGAAAGGAGAGATTTTAAATTAAATCCAGAGTAGTCTAGCGAGTCTAGCCGCACAAGACAAGATTTATTTATGTAAAAGAACCTACCAGCATCATATTATAAACCCTGTTGGATATTATTATACAAAATCCATTATTATGACAACTATATATAATATCTCTTTCAAAACCGACGAAGAGTCTCGCAAGCTATAAAATAAGCTACACACATACATTATTCTTCTTTCCCTGTACATGTATTATGAATGATATATAAACTTTATATGCTGTATTGTATGATATAGAGCTAAAGGTTAATGTCAAAATACTTTCATACAATGCTAAAAAGTTAAGATAGACCTATACAACTGGTCCCCATGTATTTCAGTCATTCTTCAATTCAATGACATTGTACTATTATGATTTCTATCTTCCGGAATATTTCATTCACATTATAATCGAAGGAGTACTTGATACTGGAAAAAATATCTTTTTAGGATATAATATTACATTATGCATGTATTCAAAAGACACTTCCTTGTTCAATGTAGAACTCTAGACCGTCGGCGACTTATCTAAATCTGGGTAGTTTTTACAAAGATACCTTGTTGAATAATGCAATCACTTTTTATACCATTTCATATCATAATGGAATAATGTTAGAAATAATAATAAGCTTTTCATAACGGAACGGATCAAAATGTAAAGCTTGTCGACCATCAGAATAATAATAATAAGTTTTTTGCATGCTTTTATGTATAAATGTGAATTTAAATGAAAGGAATATGCATAACACGTACGGATAGTCAGCCATAAGTAGTTAAAATATTACGAGGATGATTTTCATGTTTAAACGACATGACTTTAGGTCTTCTTCTCTGATGTTCCGTAGGATATTAAATGACTCGTGGAATTCAGTAAATTCTTTAGATATAATAAATGAGAACATTTTCTTGTGAGTGGGTAGAAGAGATTTTACATTAGCAACAGACACAAGTTCAGTCAGCAATCTTTACTTCTTTTAAGATTAAAGGGATTTTGGTTTGCTTTATAGTTAAAAGCAGAGTCGAGAAGAGGCAATTTCACGGTTTAAAGAGACATATTATGGGAGTTTGACTCTAATCAAAAGCGAATTGTTTAAGATGATTGCTAGTACTATTATTACCGGTTCTAAAATTAGGGTCAAATAGTAAAGAATCTGAATTGTGAAGTTAACGAAGTTGGAAGTAGCTTATTAATCCGAGGAACTTAAATTAAATTTAATGAGGATAATTTCAGTCAGAACGGATAATTTTGAAACTTGGGACGTTTGAATTCAGTTTTATTTTATTGCAACAAAGCATTATACATTAGTGAAAGCATACCGCGTGTTGCTTTATATAGAATCAGAGGAGGAAAATTATCGAGGCGTGGGATTACTCTATTTAGTTTATTATCGTTATATAAACCTATATTATTACAGCATTTATTAAAATGATGTTATAAACAGCTTAATTTAACAAAAGTTTCAGTTCATTGTCTCTTATATTGAGATTCTTAGATATCTGAATACATGTTATGATCTTACAATATAATATAACTTCAAAGGTTTAATTTAATTTAATTGTTTATGATTCAAAAGGAAAGCTGATCACTGTAATTTCATAATTTCAGAAGCTCTTCTGACGCAAGTTTTAGGTAAAAATAAAATGTCTTAAAAGGAATAAAGATAATTTCACGTTATCATTATCTGGAAATATTGGTTAGAGTTTTAGACCATAAGTAATTCGTTGTCTTTTGGCTACTGGAAATAATAGTTGTCTAATGATTCAGCATTACGAATCATTCAAGTGAAATGCAAAGATAAGATATTTTTGTTAGTTTCTTATGGATTATTTGGCAATTTTTCGTCCTTTCATTTTTCCCCAAAGTACATAAATAATAGGGCAAGGACGACTAGCCCATGGCCCATACACAGTCAGATAAAGACATTAAAGGAAATACAATAAGAATGATAAGAATGATCTCATTCGTTTGAAAGTTCACGTGTAATATTCCATAACGAACTAGCAACTGTTAACCCGTGGGAGAAGGTCTTTTCGATAACCCTGAAAAGTACAGTTTATTAAATTTTTCTAACCTTTTCCCTTACAATAAAGCCACACAGTGTAAATTAAATGCAAGGTCAAATGAGGATGTTCTCTTACTTCCTAGTACACCAACTGAGTTGAAGATAAAAAAGAAGGACATTTTTCGTCTTCATACTTTTTACGATTTTATCCTATGCTATTTAATGGAAGTTTAGCAGAATAAGAATCTATATGGAATGGAATGTGAGTAGAGATTACCAACACTCCAGTTTCCAAATGATGATACGATATAAAAGTGCAAGTAAAAATGAGTTGCGATGTGCGTGGACAAAGAAGGACTAACTGCCCATTTTATAATACACAGATACTTTGTGCTATCAGGAGAGTCTCTTTCCATAAAATGAAATAAAAATAAACGAAATCTCTCCCCTATGGCAAAATAGAAAGTCTTCGAGCATTTTATTACTTTGAAAGAAGAACGTCTTACGATGGCCTATAACCTAGAGACAGAGTTGCACTGAGCATTCATATATGAGACATTGGGTGATATTATGAGTACCATTAGGTTACAGTACAACGAACGGATGTGGTCTATTGCCTCCATCTTCGCAAGTAAGAATAAGCAGTAAGTATTAAGACAGGAGGACGAAGAAACTCTTGAGTTTATTACAATAAGTATCGCATCTCTCTAGTCTCTATTGCCTTGGCGTGTGCAGGAAAATTGCCTGCAATAGCTGGAGGCTTTGGAACTCACCAACTTTCAAGCAAATATTCTACGGCCCTTGGAACAGAGAAAAGATTCTGCACATGATAACCCAAGAGTTATCCAAGTTATTAGAACCCATCTAGAGAAAGTGGGGAGAAATATCTTTAAGAGGGATGGGGCTATAATTGACATTGTATTATAAGGTTATTATTATTACATATTAGAGTATTATTATTATTATAAGAAAAGAGGAGCCAAAAGAGTTTAGAAGACTCGAGGGAGACTTCAGGCTCGAGACAAACTCACATTTGGCTAGGATCTCACTTCCCTTAAATCAGAACAATTCCCTCTTGAGACAATCCTCCTCAACTTAAATGCTTTTTTAGAACGAAAAAATCTGCTGTGGAGAAAGCTGATTCAGCTAATGTAATAGAGATAGGATATAATGTACAAATGTGTAGTGTAGAGTGTAGAGAAATGAAACCGATTTGTTCTTAAGCTATGCTGGTTCCTATGATTTGGTAGCAATTGCAGAGTATTACTTTACCATTGGTTAAGGACAGATGGATATCTGGTGGACAGTTGTAGTACACCAGAGTAGATATATGGGTTAGTCTATAAAGATGTACACACTGGACTGACCAGAGTGGACAATGGACCATTATTGTTGGTGAATGGAGAAAGTAATCCCTATCCACCTGCCAAGTGCGATTAGGGTAATCTATGACATTTGAACAGTCATTTGGATTCATTTCATGGTTTGTACAGACAAGGCATTGTGGCCTGGCCTGGCATGGTAGAGGCTAGTTCGTTATATCATGAGACTTACGAGTAAGCACTTTGAGGTCATTTGCAATTCGCAACAGATAACGGGGGTCATTTATTCCACGACTAATTTCCTACAATGTGCTTTACTACTACCCTTCAGTCTACAGATTAGACTAACACCGTCAGAAACACATTTTCTAAGTGAGATGCATATTACGAGATTTGTGTTTTGCCAAATCGCACTAATAGGATTTATTTTGATGGCGAAACAGCGAAATGTTTGTGTCCTTTGTGTATTTGTTATATTTAAAGTATAAATAGAAAATCTGTGGATGAAGGAATTGGAAAAAGTTCAAGCAGATTAAAACACTTAAAGTTTTAATTCATATTCCTTTTTCTTTTACTTTTATGAAACCTTTTTGAAACTCAAGTTTGAATCTGAACTGAACCACTGGAAGAGGTTTACAGGAAGAGAGATCGTATAGTAAATGACGCAGAAAGAGAAAACAAAGAAGATTTCTTTGGCAGCTTTTAAGTCTCTTATTGCCATTATGCTCCAAAGATGAAATTATTCCTTTTCCTGTTGTACAATTTGAAACGTCAAATTAAGTGCTTCTTTAGAATAGGGAGATTTACATTGTATGTACTTTCCAAGTATGAAATACGATTTATACATTAAACTGAGCATGGCCTACAGCTTCATACCTACATGAACATGCAAGAGGAGTAATTTCTTCCTACACGGACAAAAAGCAAATTCTTCTTTTGAAAAGAAGGTTAAGGCTTGTACTTTAAGTGACGAGAAAGAAAGTCGAAAACTTTTCATTTACTTTTTACTTAAAGAAAAGACAATGAAAAGTTATGCATTCCTCTAACTATTCCCATTAAAGTTGGATAAAAGGCAAAAAACTTCTTTAAAGGAGCTCAAAGCACTCAAAGACCCCAAAGTTGAAGTTGAAAGTCTTCCTCTTCCCAACAACTTCCACATTCAACTCACTTCTTAGCTACAGCTCAACCAACCATCCTGGATTCGTGCATTCCTATTTTATTCTGTGAATTCACCCACCCACAGTTCTGTCTGTTTTGATGAAGAAATTTGTTATTGTAGTGTAAAAGCTCATAACAATACCACCATCGTCGTCATCAAACAAAACCCAGAAAAAATAAAAACTAGATTTTTATTCCTCTGAAGAATTGTGTATTTGAAAAAAAGAATATAATTTAATGCCTGTAAGATGTTTTCTTTTTTGTCCTTGATTTTATTATCCTTCTTGATTTACTCACACAATAAAAAATGTATAGAACTGGGTGTTTTGTTTATCAGAAATAATTACTTATTTTCCTATTCATTGCAACTGTAACATCGTACCATGAGGGGATACTTTAATGAGTAAATGTTACAATACAAAACGTTTTAATCAGTAGGCAAATATGCAGATAAACACATTGACAAGGCTCAAAACATATTATTCAAAGAATAGAAAGTCAAAATTGTTAAAAAATATAATTAATTAGATATTTCTTATGCCTCAAAGAACAATGTCAATCAAAAAGAAAAAATCATCTTCCAGCATCAACAATTTTCAAGCCAGAAGATATCCAACTTCTTATTTCCAGTCTTTTCTGTTTCTGAGATAAACTTTCCATTATTTTCGATCGTTAGCCAGAAGGAAATTCTGTGTGCGTATAACATTACATTACATTAGGACTTTCACTCTAGTGTTTTGTTAGGCTGCTGTGGTATTTTACTTATGCTTAAGTAGCTTTCTTCGATTACTTTAGGGTTCTGCCTGGTATTTATTTAGTGGCGTTTTAACTCCCACGCCAAATACATTAAATGTTGCCTTGTTTTTGACACTTTTAGCAAACCTTAGTACGGCACTTGAAAGAGGACATTAGGTATTTCCTGAGAGACTTTTGCTCCTTGTCTTTAGCAAAAGGATCGTGACAAAAGCATGTAGCTTATGAGTCTGCCAACACCACACCACAAAAACATACAAATCCAGCACGGAAGTATTGAGAAACAGTCCAGTAACTAGGGAGGATGTTTCACGTTATGCTTTAAAAGCCCTGAAGATGTTAACATTCAACGAACCAAACTTAGGAGGAAAAGGAACGAGGAGAAAGTAAAAGTAAGTATAAGGATTCTGTCCTTTATTATTCCCCTTCGTTTCACAACCAGAAACGGAATTCACATCAGAACCAACCATGGATGTTTTTCTGTATCTTCTACTTTATGAATCCACGTTGACTATTTTAAGCTATCTCTTTCGATCATACTGAATAGGAGTTAAAAGCAACATTTTCATTCACAAGAGGGACAAGTGATTCATCATCAAATTCCTTGACATCCACTTTCTATCTCAGTTAAGCTCAAGAGATTTCTATACCTATTGGATAGTTGTATAATGGTGACCCTGTTTATTAGGTTTATTCAAACGACCATTGCATCTGTAGAATGCAGCATTAGCCTTGTTTTTAGTTTGTATACGAAGCCGCATTGTTTGGAATATTAAATACTTAAATGCGACACGGCGACAGTATCATTTCATATCTTCATCAAATATCAAAGTAGCAGTAGAAGTGAAGCAGAGTAATTTTAAACTATCGCCACTATTGCGTAGCATAAAAGTTTTATATTTCAAGGAAAGTTTCTCCCTAAGAGATTTGAGAGGTGCTAAAAGCATTTAAATGACTTTGCTACGAACACGAACTGCTTTTGACTGTTGATTTTTGAAAGGGGCTTTTGTGGTAATTAAGCAATTTAATACATTTGTAGTGAAAGAAATCATAAGGTTTTTAAAAAATTTTTGTTGTAAAAATTGTCTAATTTTGTATGATTTTGTTGTTTTTATTTTATTATTTTAATTCAATGGTTTAAAACTTTTAAATCAAAGTCAGCTCTATAAAAACATTAAATACAAGAAACTTGTGTGTACAACACTCAAACAGACCAGTAAAGAGAAGAATAAGTAGGAAAAAGAACGCCACAAGAGTACAATATAACAATACATAGATAACAATAGGAAGAGAATTAGAGTTGAAGAAAGCAAGAGAAAGCTGGCGAACATTTTTCCGCTTATCAAAGCCAGTTGATCTCAAATCCCTACTTTTCCACCCTATCAGTTCCATTCAAAGTTGACGTCGTAAAGGGAGTAAAAAGAGAGGACAGTAGAAGAATCAGCAGCCAGCAACAACTGATTGTGAGTGGCTCCGAATAAGAAGGAAAAAAGTTCGAAAATGCATTTCCTAGTTTAGTTCGCTTCACTGCTCTTTTTTCAGTTGGGAAAAAATCCATTGTGCTTGATTCTTACTTCTTTAGACTTGAAAATCCTCCAAACTTCCTTTTAAAGGGAATTTTGGTCAGACTGACAAAGAAAGGATTGGCGTAAAGAGTCGAGAGTAAAAATGTGAATGGGCTTGAAAAAAACCAATGCAAACTTTAAAAACAATTGGAGCAAAAATTTCCTTTATATCTTGTTAGGCAAATATAGCGAATTTAATAGGAGAAGAGAAAAGTCATGGTTTTATTGTTATCGTAAGTTTAGCTCGGGGTAAAATATTTTCATAACAATGACTGATGGTTCATTGATTAATGTCACGTTGTTAAAGCCTAAACTAGCTAAATTGCTTCCTATGCTATACGTGTTTGTATGCATCGATAAATATTGATAAAATAACAATGTCATAATAAATTGATTTTAATGGCTTTGGCCTGGAATTGGGGTGACAATCGATTTAAAATAAACTATGTTTCCATTTAATATCTTAAAGGGTAAAGTTAGAGTTTGCTTTCTGATAAAGGTCAACCTAAATTGGATATTTGTTTTCAAAAATACCATCTTTAATTATATTTTGCTCAATAGAATTCCAATTCCACGTAATTCAATGTGGCCAATGTTTGTGATAATATTATTCCCAAAATATTAAGTTAAATTTCTAAATGAACTTAAATAAAGAACATTGTAAATGGTTCAAAGTCCTATGCAGAGCACTGAAGCCATTTTCTACATGGTCGCCATAATAATGATATATGTAATTATTAAAGAAATCAAATTACCATTCCCTTCCTAATTATCACGAACTTCCTTGCGTTCCAAAGACATGAGAGTTAATAACACGCATTATGGTATGAAATATAGTCGTATGATATCATAATTATTATTCGATACTTATGAAAGTGCATATTCTCCTATACAGCATAATAATAACGGCGTAACTTAAGGACAGAAGAATGGTTAACAGCACAATAGAAGTCTATAATATTTCCAAAGTTCTGTTTTAGTTCCAGTCTCTTTTTTATTATTTCCTCAGCCGCCGTTAAGAAAACCTAGAATTAGAATTGTATTGACAAATGGGTAAAGTTTTATCCAGACTTTCTCCATTTGAGTAAGAGGAAATGGGTCTCATTTGACAAAGTTTTGAAAAATAGCCAAGCTTTCTTAATTTATTAGAGTTTTAATGTAGATCTCAAGCTTTGTTAGCGCTTTAATAACAATTTTTGTATCCCTTCTTTTGCTCCTCCTTAACTTAAGTACTTATCTTGGCACTGTTCTTTCCACTTTGGGAAAAATTGGATTGTGGAACGTAATTTAAATCTAACTTATCTAACTCAACTATGAATTATGCACTGGAAATAGTACAACCCTTTTATACCCATATTACATGTATCTATCTATCTGACATTTATTTTTTAGCTGCAATCAGAGCATTAAAAAAGATATACAGTCCCCGAATGGAAAAGATAAGGAGATTGTTGGCCACATGTGAAGTAAAAGTCCCACAAAGTGCCTTTTATACAACAAGTTTTATACTCCATTTTATTTAAAAAAGGACATAAACTTAGGGACGAAATCATTTACACCTTGTAATAGCCATTGGGACACGTACTTACTTTTACTTTTAGTACATTACAAACCCTACTTCATCTCAAAGTTTTAACTTGTGCCTCGTATTTCACCCACATTATACGAACGAATTCAAATTCCAATTCATCCCGCGTAAGAGTAACTACTTTTACTAGACTATTTCAAATGAATATTATGAACAATATGTAAAAGCATATAGCTATATAAGGTGGATTGGCACCCGCTTCCTTCCTTTCTCTCTCTCTCTACCTAAGATATAGGTTGTCGGCTGGAGGTAGTCGTAGTAAAACTTTTGTCATCAAAATGTACACTAAGCCAGCCGGGCTAACATAGACCAATAAATTTTCTCGTGAAAGTTCAGATGAAAGGCTAAGTGCTAAAGTCAATCTGCCTTTCTCTACTATTACACTACTTGTGTAAGTGTAGGTGCCTTAGAGCATCATTATATGTACACATGTAGGTTGTTGTACGTAGACTGTTAGAAGGTAGAGGAAGTATAATAGTAATCACAACCTGACTGACGGTTGTCGTCGACAAGGAATGTACTTTGTCCTTTCCTTCATGCAATGTGATCGTAGTAGAGAAGTTCCCTTCACATTATATGTTGACGTAATAACAAATGAGGGACCGTACAAGGAGGATCTGCTACTTTTACTCACCAAGGAAAATGTCTACCTTCATACTTTCTACTATACTAAAGTAGATGAGGCATCAAACAGAAGAAAGGAGCTATAGTAAGTATACAGTACACCCACACGTAGAAGCTTCTGCTAAGCTAAGATATTATTACAATGGAACTTTATACAAGTCTCTACATTCATAGGTCATTTGTGTACAATGTGACAATAGTAAGTAGTTTCAATCCGACAGACGACAATGACAGTTCTTCCTGTAATTTCATGCTTCTTGTTACTCCTACTACTGCACAGTTATATTCATTACATTGTAAAACTTACTTTCACCTAATAATAAATAGCCTACTTATGTCACCAGCCATTTCTGGACTATTTTACTTCCTACCCAATTTCTTTAAGAGAATATGGTCACAATGAGTTAACGAAAGAAAACACTCGTTTCTGTCATTTCGATCCAGAGAGCTTGAACTTTTTCTTTCGCAGTAATAAAATAAAAACGGGTGTTTGAATGAGTCCGATGGTACAATTGGATTATTGAATCCAGATTTTTATTTTATTTTACACGGAGGATGAATTGAATAATCACGACAGACCTGTAAAACACACTTGTGACAGTGAGAGTAAAGTGTCATAAATTTTCACACTCAATCTTAAGTACTTAAATGGGTTCGATCGAATAAGACATTTTACACTTGGAACCAAATCTACCTTTCGCCTGTGGAAAAATGTTCCTAGTCTGAATTATATATCCTTTAAAGAGCAGCTCGTTACTTTTACAGTGAAAAATCGTCATCGTCACATCGATTGAGCCACTTAAGCATGTGCGTTAGTTGAAAAATGGTCTATTAAACAAACGCCTCTGCAATGACATGACATTTACTTTGTAGAAAAGAGAGTGAATATATGCTTTGTACAATATTGCTTGGGTGGGAAAATGGTAATGTTGACTTTTAATAAAATGGGTAAGAATGCAAACATTTTGCTTTACATTTCTTTCACTATAATATATGCAAAATGAGTATACTTAACATACCATGCCATGCCCATAGGATTTTATCTCTGTACTACTTTCACCATTCGCACTTCCCCCACCCGCTTGGTTCATAAGTATTTTTACCTGCTGCTTCTCTCTAACTAAATAGATGATTAATTGAAAGAAAAAACATTCACATTTTCACATCGCTTTTGGAGGAATATCAAACTCGAACTGGGAAAGGTTAAAATTACATTACCAAGTCATATAATGAATTCAACTGTTTGGATGGTGGATGGATGGCTGACAATGTATACGTTTCTCTCGTTATAGTATGTGGGTGTGTAAATAAATGGAAGAAGGCTTGACTTGTTTGATATTTTCTGTCGCGTTAACTATTTTTTGGCAATGGCCTGGCCAAGTAAAATTACGTTATTTTGCGTTTTCAGTAATACGTTATATAAACACCCTGTAGCTACTACATATGCGAGATAGTAATTCTTACTTTAGTTATGTTGTGTAAAGTACGAATGCTTCGATGTCGTTAGGAATGTTTACAGTATTCCATTCCACAAGGGGAAAGGAAATGCATGGGAGAAAGTGTATAAAGTGCCTAGTCAAATAATGACTACCCTCAGCAAGTCGAGGGAGAGAGAGTGTAATCAAAGTCATCAATCAGGTTTCAAATGGGAAAAGTGCCTCTTGGTAAATATTAGCTTTCTCTCTCACTTCCTTCTGCCAGGGCCGTAATTGCCCTTAGAAAAGTCCAACGTGGGCAAAAATTATTAAACTACTTTATACATTTATCCCACCTAATCAACTATATGGGCTCGGAGTGTGAATGCATCCCCTTGTAAGTTTTAATACTACGTAGTAAACGCTGCAATGACTTTAATCTCTTGAGATGAATGAATTTTGTGGTGGGTTTAGGTGACGTTAACTTGCTGTTTAAGTTATAATATTTATTTTAACTTTCCGAAAAGTGTTATTAGTGTTAAGTTCCTCTTGTACTGGTACAAATAAGGGTGAGTAATATAATCACTCATTGCCAATTTCCCTTGCTTCCTGTTTCAAGAGATGGGACCCAAAAAGTGGTAAATCACTCAACTGTAGTTGTTTAAGTCAATCCCTCTCAATTCGAAATGCCTATTTCTCTTTTACTTGAATTTATTTCTGTATGGGTAATATATGTAAACGAGTTACCTTTAAAGCATCATTAAATGGGTTCATCTCAGTTTCAATAGAACATTAGCTAGTATATATGCAGGGTTTGTGTTTGGAATATTATTTGGCTGGTATTTTTAATACAAAAAACCCAAGCCAGAAAGGCTGAAGAAATCGAGATAAATGTCTTCCTGCGTATTTGCCGTCACAGGGTCCAATGGGACTTAGTAAATAGGAAACTACCGTAGAGACATTCGAATTCGAGGTTGGAATCGTAAACAGTAGGGCATAGTGTACTGGCTTTCCAGTTATGCATATAAGTTCCCAATAGACTGTGGAATCAGACAGGTAGATCTTACCTTTTAGGTTTTTATAGATCGTAAGATTTTTTTCTGTATGAAATGAAACACTTGATACACAATATACGCAAAAATTATAGCGTTGTGTGGAAAGATGGGAAAGCCTTTACTGTAGATGCAAAGCTCAATGGACTTGTCTACTTTGAAACTCTTTCACGGACGAAAATTTATTGGATGTTTATAAATGAGAGTAGTTTAGCATTTACGACCTCTCGGGGTTTCTCTTGAACCGCATCGATATTTCACTAGTTTCAATTCCTCAACTATGCCAATACAAGTTGTAATGAGATGTGCATCAATTTTAAAGTGCATTGCTTAGTTGTAACAGTGCCAAGTCAAGTGCCATGACTTCTGAGCTTTTATTCGATTTGACAGTTTTATAAATTGGTCCGACAGAAAAAGCTGAATATTACGTGAAGCCAATCCAATATTGGAAAGTGAAAAATGTTAAACGATTTGAGTCGCTTCTATACGAATGTTTTTTCTCAGGAATGTTTAAATTTTAGATTTACTGCATACCAAATGGATGGCATTTTCTAAACAGCAAAACACTTTACAAAGTTAACGTCAGCTTAGAAAGCTAAAAGTACCTGATATAATGTCCACGTTCACTCACGCCCACGCTGTATAAAAATACCTTTGGACTTTGGACAACCACAAATAAATATTTTACAATAGCTAATAAATGATTTTTTGCGACATTGCGGCTCTGCGAGACCCACATTTTCAGAACGGAAAGATAGTAATAATATTAACAATGTTTTGTACCAGGACAAAAAAGCAATTTGTGAAGGGATCCCGCTGTTGTTGATAGTATTAAGCCAATGTTAACGCTAGTCCCATTAGCGTAAATGGTTTTAATCTGCAGAAAACTGGACACAAAACATAATACGAAGAGATTAGAGGACGAACAGAGCAGAAATGATGATAAAAACTCGTTTGGAATCAGAAGGGAAAAGTTTTCATTAGATGAAAGCTAAATTAATTTATTGGCCTTTCTCTTTTCCAACTTTCCTATCTGTAGCCTCGATTTTAGCTTTAATACTTTCTACCATTATGATTTCTTTCGCCATTCCATCGGTATTATTTCTTGATAAGTTAATGCAATTCTCCTATATAGTTATTTGTATTTCATATACTTTCTATCGTTTCATTTAGGCAATGAAATATTAGTAGGAAAAGTAGTCGAAATACAAAAGTATTAGTTCTTTAGCTACTACGTTTATTATTGTGCAGGGTGAGCCAATTTTTCAGCTTTTATCTATTATCTAACCTTCTACATTCTATACTACTAACTAATATCATGATGCCACCTCATTCAGTTACAACTACAACAAAACTCTTAGAACAAACTCTTTCTGTCCTGTCATGTGTTTTTGCACGGTGAATTTGTTCCAAATAGCACTGCTTTCTCTTTCTTGCTGATTATAAATCATGCGCTAAGTTTTTGTAGTTTTTTAGGTAACTTTTACAACAAATTATTGAAATATTTATGAAGAATGAAATAAAGCAATGAATTTTAATGAATGTATGCTCAGGGTGCTTAACAAATTTAACTATTTAGGGAGTACATGAGAAATTTAATGCAGTTTAGAAATATATTAAATGCATCCCAAGAAAGTCAAGGTGTTCGTATTAATACTAAAATTCACCACGTAATTTGTAGACATTACCTTTGTAAGATAGTAGATAGTGCCTAGCACTTACTTTGGAGCATTTGAGGGGAAAAGAAAGTGTATAAATCAGTTTTGTCAGAAAAAGGAAAGAAGAAGCCAGCCGAAGGAAATTTTTTTTCTCGAAGCAAACGAAGAAGTATGGAAGAAGAGTGGAAGTATCTGTGGATGGAAAGTTGCCATTAACTGAATCCTTTCTTGAGTTGGCAGTTGGCGTTATTTCTTCTGTACAAGATAACTTTCCTTTCGAACTCCTTCTTTTACTCTTTCTTTGGTTTGATCGGATTGGATTGCTTGAGATTGGATTTGGATTTAGCGAAGCCAGTCAAGTCACACAAGAAGTTGATCCCATCTAGAGATGCTTCTCATAGCATACCAAAGTAAAAATAGACGATCCCACTTGACCAGGAAATAGATGGATGAGGTTATGGGATGAGAATTGCAATCACAGATCAAGGAAAGAGAGACAGAGATTTTCGAGTCCAAATAGCAATCACATTTCTGATTAACTGGCTACAAATCGTGTGCATTTTTCTTAATGCATCATTCTTCTGAAGAGTAAATCAAATCCGAAAATGTGAGGTAATAACTGAAGGTAGCCTCAAACACACTCAGTTGTTAAGAAATTAAAACATTTATCTGCTATATATTACCTTGAAACTACTCAGGTTGCTTAAAATTGAAACTCAAAATATTTTTAAGTGATCAACAGGTGGGAAAATGTCCGTCAGCAATCAATCAATAAGGCTAAATTCATTGTTAAAGCTATAATTTTATATTTGAAAATGATAACCTGGTTATTTAAATGGATATTTTAAGATGTAACCTTAAAAAAGAGAATCTTCGCTTTCGATAGCTATCAGCTATATTCAGAGGTACTTACAAATTTTGGAGTTAGACAATTTTTTAATTTTTATCCAGGCAATAATTGTCTTGGATAAATTTAAGCTTGAAAGTTTTTTTTAAAAAGAAGAATCAATTTAATTTATCATCTCTTCAACGAATTTATATAACTCCTTAATTTATTTTTGCGACTTTTATCCCTCCCCAAAATCTCTTAAGCGGTTAAAAAATCCCCACTGTCAAAGACATATTATCCAGATTATCCCGACATTTCAGTTTCAGTTTCCTGAGCAGAATAGGAAAAGCTTTCCTTTTCCATTTCAAACGATGAGGGAAGGAAACATAAGTACAGATAACGAGTTTGTCTCTCTCAACTATTCTAACTTTTCAGTGGTAGCCAATGAGTAAAAATGCTGAAGAAAAATGAGAAAATTCATCGAAACAGACTAAGCATTACTGAAGTAAATGTCATTGAAAATGTCGGATCATTTCCTGACGAAAAAATCTCATAGTGACATTTTATTATAACATTACATTAGTGTAGCCATATATGATGAAATCCCCATCTCCGCCTGTCTTTTTTTAACTCAACCAAAGCAAACCAGCCCAACTAAAAATTTCAGTCACTATCAAACTATCAACTATACAATTTACGTAATATAGAGACATCCTCAAAAAACATTAGAGTAGAGTAAACTCATCTTTCCAGCATTATCACGCAAGTAAAGCACAGTTAGTTATAATATGTAGTAGGAGTGTCTCTTGTCTTTTCCTCCATTCTGGTAGGTCTTAGACGACAAGGACACAGGAAGGAAGGAAAAAGAAACCAAAAAATGAAGATTCCATTACAAAACTCAGTCTGACTTCGCATTTTGAATAAGAATCAGCTTACATTGCAGTTATTCTAAAGATGGTATCCAAACCTTAATATAAGTACGTCGCTCCATGGGATGTCCAACATTCTCGTGTCAGATGAAGTGAAAGTTTTCATGTTTCTCTTTTCTATTGTACTTTCTCTCTCTCTCTCACTATTGTGTATCACATCTAGTTCTCTTGTGCATAATATGCATAACAATACCCACCCACAAAAGAATTCCTATTTGAGGAAAGAATAAACCTAATTGTAAAGGAGTTCTTGAATAATTCTTGTTACCAAAGTTGGTATATTTATACAGTGTGTGGTATTTTTCAAGTTGTGTTGTGTATACATATAGAGCATAATATTATTTTATACTGGCTTTTTGTAATGAATCTCGGTCATCGTTCCATTTTTACCCAAAATGTGAAATAAAGCTAGGTAGATTTTATATCCTTCATTTACCTCTCGTATATGCATAATGTGTGCACATGCACCTTTATATTTATACCGTATCTCAAATACTGTACAATAACTTGTGCCTCAATCTTTTACTTATATATTTTTAACATCGAGAACTAGTTTTGCTTTAGCAAGTTCTCTTTTTTGTATGAATAGGGTTGTCGGTGTATATTTTCCAAGTATGTGAATATAAAGTACGTGTGTGTCTGTCCATAGATATGAAGTTATGTAGAATCTAGAATGTAGAATAGAAAGCTGGAGTCATCTCATGAATTATGCAATGTTTTATGCATGCATGCCATCCTGCTCCCACTATCCCTGTGTACTACTGACTTAAGGCTTTTTCCATGTATATAATATATACAGTGCAATTTCTATTCTACATTCATACAAGGGATGGAAGTGGACTTTCTTCTCACATCCTTAGGAGTGAGACGAAACGTCGTAGTCCTAGCCTCTGGTTTCTACTAGTCCAATTTACTTCTCGTGGACGTGTATCCATTCATATGAAGTAATGTAATTGGATTAAGTTTAAAAGAAATCTTTCTTCTTCTCTTTCCGTTCACAACAGAACAGTATTCAGAGGTATCATCAACTATATATCTCCACTTTCTATTTTTGCCAAAAGTCGATTTGCACGACAGGCACAGGACAGTATATGATGATGACACTATAAAGTAAAGGTCAACGGCTTTTTTGGGGAATGTCATTCATAAATTTTTATTTGGATGATGGGTCTATTAAGAAAATGGAATTTTGTTTGTGGTTTTGGTTTGGTTTTCCAGAAATTTAATAAAAGAAATAGAGAGTATTTTGAAAATACATATTTTTGAGATATAAAGTAAGATTATGATTCTTATCTCATTAAAATGCCATACAGCTAGGAAACTACGACATAGAAATCTCTTATTTGGTACTCGGGACACGATAGAGGCTTTAGAACAATATGATCCCTAGGAGTATTTTACATATGCAATCTGCCATTGAGACCAAGGTCTTTGTTTTATATGTAAATTCCCTTTTTTCGCAATCACGATATTTTACACGGTTTCTTTTCATGTGTGTTTTTTAAAAAATATGTATTTTCAAGATTGTTCGTATTGTTTTAGGAGTGATATATGTATATGATGTTTGTGCTAGGTAAATTGCATTACATTTTGCAAATGCACTTCTACATACTAAACAAATAGTGTTTAAAAACATTTATTATGAATTTAAATTTCCGTTTGGTCTAAAATCCGTTATAAAAAACGATGATGATTCCTGGCATAAACTTCAGATATAATTTACAAGGTGGTTGGAATTGGATGGCATTAAATCCAAATCCATAACTCCGACTCCGCCTACTATAATACCTATCAAAAGAGAAAGCCAAGTAAAAACTGTTACTACTACCGTATACATGAGCTCTAATATACGTGACTTAATAAGCTGTTAGATAAACAGGTTTATCTAAGGCTTATCTACCTGTCTACAAAGCTAAGCACTTGGGATCCGATCTCCATATACAATAACACACATAAGTAGGGTTAAAGTATCAACCATACGCCGCAAAAGCGTATTTTCAACGTTAATTTAAAGCGTTGCTCTTATGGCAATGAAAAGCTTATGGGGGGAAAATCTATTTTTAGCGACCATGTGGGTTTGAGCGGTTGATGGGGGAATTGTTTTATCTTTCTTATTTGATATGAGATTTGACCTGGGCGTGTACAGGTTGGAGCAGATGTGTACATGTATTCATTCCTTGTAGGGAATAGCTGTCACCTTGTGCCATATGTCATTATTAATTGAGAAAGAAACGGTTCTTTCACACCCAATTTACGAGCTTCATTTGCTCGAAGTTCGGTATCTGATTTTTTGGAATTTAAAAGAATTTCACTTCTGTTTGGGATTATTGCATATTGTCTATGTTTTTCATATTTTAAAGTTGTAAACCTGCGATAAATCTAATAAGTTTCGACGCCCACTGTTACTGGCGTGAAGATGGATTGGCAAAGAAGAAAAGTTATCTGCTTTGATATAATTCTTATGGAAATCATTCCTTTTTTATATATTTTCATGCAACAATATATATGAATGGAATGTTAACAAAAATAGACAACTTTGGTAAGTTTTTAACTCAGTTTTATGAATACCATTCTTTGGTTTATATACTGTAAATTGACTAAAAAGGAATATTTATCTTTGTTGGCTTTTCAGTCGAATTTTGCTTTGGAGAGAGTTAGTATGTCTAGTTTCTCTTATCAACGACAACAGTACTTTGTTTTTCACGGAGGTGTTTTTGAATCATTCAGCGTTCAATCAACTCATTCAAATATGAATGACTCTGATAATGAAGTGGTTGAAGTTCGTTACGAAGAAGGTGAGGTGGATGACTCAAGTGATGAGTCTATTCCACCGAAAAGATTGGCAGTTTGTGCGGGAAGTGAGATGGAATTGCAATCTGTCAAGCAAGAATTGGAACGTGCAAAGCACGAGATAAGGAGGTCAAATCGTGATCTTCACGATGCTCGAATCCGTCATCGACAGCAAATGGCTGAAGAACTCAATAACATTTGCAATTTGAGAGCAGAGATTCGTGAAAAGAATCAGGAAATCGGAAACCTTGTTGCTGAGATTGCTGAGTTGAAAACCCGAGCCGTGAAGACACAAGAAGCTAATATGCATGCTTTTGTGGATGAAACGGGATACAACGCACATAAAATCTTGTGCGTTTGCCAGCATGCAAGGCAGCTCCGTTTAAAAAATCGAGAGTTAAACTCTCAGGTGCAGCGGAATGCAGTTCAGTAATAAAGGTTGTTTAAGCCTTACTATGTAAGTACAAAAAAAA
>JAQFZZ010000023.1:0-56615 GCA_034696405.1 Isotoma caerulea | reverse complement strand
CTATGGGGGTCTAGAATATGTGTACCAAGTTTCGTCCCGATACGTCAATTACTTCCTGAGATAAATTGGCGACAGACAGACGGACAGACAGACACCAGACAGATAGACGCAGTGAAAACCATAAATGAGCTGACGCTCCTTAATAATAACCAAAAGGGACCTACCCGTTGAATTAATGAATTTCAGTCGAGTTCAGGATCTTCTCTGGTCTCATATTTATTCCCCAATTTTAAACCTGAAGCTGGGTCTTGTTCGTCGTAATGTAAGAAATATAAATTTTCTCCTATGCAAGATGAACATGGCTCTTTTATATTACTAATGTACTGGCTTAATATGAAAAAGGGCTAGTATAGACACCCTGAAGGAATGAAGTGAGGTCTCCAAAGGGAAATTAAATGATCATGATGACGATGAGTAACTCATTTTTCTCTTTTAGATATTATCACATCCTTTTCCTTAACTCTCCACAATCAGAGCAGGAATGCATCATTAGCACTATGTCTTATTAAATGTACAACTTTATTCGTTTATGTATTACTCTCTATATGAAATATAGTTCAAATTTTGTAAGCTTTCTAAGGAGGAATTAAATCTTTTTAACTACATTTAGAGTAAGTATATACTAAATCATTTTCGGTCGTTCCTGATTCCTTCTATTGAAAAACAATTATCTTTTACAACGATAAAAATGTTTCCACGCGTATTTATATGTTTGAAAAATACATACTATTTTCTAATAGTACTACTAACCACTGCGTACTTCTCTTTTTAGAACCATATGCATTTTCATGTTTCTTTATACCATAAAACCATAAAACATGTTTCTTTAGTTTAATTTATGCTACAGTTGTAATTATTGAATTTTCAAATGAAAGTGAATTGGGTCATCTAAGAAATGTGATTATAATAAATACAGTGAGGTAAAAAGCAAGCTACTTTATAACACGAAATATTCGCATGCAGCGGAAAAATAGTTCAATTATGCTTATTTCTTTCTTTCGTAGTTTCATAACTTCCGTATTTAATTCAACACATTAACAAACACGATGTCCGATGTGCTACCTGAGGCTCTCATATATTTAAAAATGTGTTTTAAGTTTCTTGAACTAAGATAAAAATGCGTCAGAAAAATCAATTCATACGAAATTTAAGCAAAATTATAACATCACGAGTTGAATGCAAATGCTAAAACTGATTATGGATTTTGTGACAAATTAATAAAGTTCTAGTAAAATTTCAACTATAGGTAAGTGTTTTACTAAACGATAAAAATAGTGAACTACATTAGCAATCTAAAAGTTTTACTTAATGCACAATTCATGTTTATTTTCATTCATTCATTCATCACTTATTCTAATCTTGTCAGTTTTTAAATTGTGTGAGTCCAGCTAACTTTTTAAAATCAAATTGTACAGTAACATATAGGAGCAGAGAAAGTAGGTAACTGTTGTAAGCTGTAAGTAAAAAGGAAGAAATTCATAGATTTAATGGAGTTGAGGAGGGCATAATATACATTTTCATAGACGACAGACTTCATGAGCCAGCAACAGAGTAATAGTTATGGTCTTCTCTGTATGAAAAATGTGCTTCAGTGACTCATTTGCTTTTTATAGTGTGTAGCATTGAGCAGACGAGCATTTTCATACTATTGACTATTATGTAAGTAAGGTACTACCAAGGGATATAAAGAGTGAATTGGTTGTAAGTGTAAGTAATTTCCATGACTTTCGAGGAGAAAGGCCCTTTTCACATGTAAATTACCTTCCCGATGTACTTTGCATGCATGCTTTCACGTTTACGTATTCGTTGGTGCATGCAGTTTGTGAGAGTTGTAGGCATCCAAAGAAATTCCGAGGATCCCCATCAGCCTCATCATCTTCATCACCATCATCACTTTATGAATTTTTGAGCTCTTTACTTACTTTTTCATGATGTGCAAATGCTTTCTTTTCAAAGTAAAAAGAGCCTTCACTTCTACAAGTCAGATATTTAATAAAATCACGCATAATAAGATGTATGTCAAATTAGCCTCTATAAAACTTTGTGAGGAAATTCTTTAAATTAGATTTTCGCATATTTAGTTGAAACAGCAGCTGAAAGCTAATCGTTATTTCATGAGTTGGAACGGAAGGGCTACATTTTCTAAAGATTTTTTATTCCGAATGGCAAGATAAAATAGTTTTATGTATTTAGAACATTTCTAAAGTTTTGACGGACTTTTAAATCATTATATATTCCTTCAGGTTGTTAATTTAATGGTCAGATAATAATTGCAGACCTATTAAAGTTTTTTTATATTGAGGAAAGTTTAGTTGTCTTTCAGAGAAAAAGTAAAAAATTCTGAGAGACTTACGATTTTTAAAAAATTGGTTTTTCTTTTGTGTATATTCAAGCAAAAACTTAACCCTTATGATCTCATTGATGCAGATTTTTTATAATAATATCAATAAAAAACTAAAAATTAAAATAATATTGGTTGTATAAAAAATGTATCTAGTAGGAGTGTAGGAGAGTAGGAATGCCATAAAATTACCATCATCTGCAAGAATTCAGTTGGAGTGTGGATACTTAAGAACTAAAGCAAACAAACATTTCTTTAGTTTCAAAGCATACAAAATCGCTGTCTTTGAATGAAACTGTTTCAAGTTAAAATATATATCTCATCTTACGCGAAATATGTTCCGTTTGAATTAAAATACAATAATATGGAATTTATTTCGTTGAGTAAACAACAGTAAAAGAAGGATAAAATATTATAGCTTTTTGTTTTCATATTTCTAAACACTTAAACATTTTCCACCCGTTTTCATGTCGCAAAAAGAAATCATGTCGCAACCCAGCTTCATTGCTTGTGGTAAGGAAAGTTGCCGTAGAATGTTGAATGGATGGAGTATATAAAATGGCTGAGAAATTTATTTTACCTCTTCTGAGTTTGTAGTGTGATTTCATTCAAGTGAGAAACGACTATGTAACATAACCTTTCCTAAGAGTAAAGAGAAATATTTACTCAAGCGAATAAGTATCAGCAAAAAGTTAGAAAAAAGGATATATGGTGGCAATGGTGACAGCGTAAAAAGCTCTTGTACCATGAGAGAAAGTCTATAAATGCAATAACAGGAGAGTGACGAAGGAAGGACTACCTTGTATGATATCATTGATATGATGATAAGATATAGCGTTAGACAAGTTAAATAGTTTATTTAAGGCAATGTTACTTTTATATGTAACCAAAATATCAGGTGTACGTACCATTTAAGTGTTCGTCTGTTCTGTTGGTAAAGGAACTCAGATAAAAACGTCTACTCAAACCGAATTCACCAAATGGAATTTAGACACTAATGTAAAAATATTGTGTCAATGAGGGCTAGAAATTCTTGGACTTAGTTCAAGCCTGAAACTTTATTTGAAAATGTATTTCTTATAATTGAATTTATTTTGATTATAATTCCTCCTTGGCTAGATTTTTGTACCGATACAATCTACAATCGGTAGTTTAATTTTGAACAAAGGAATATAATTGACACATTTTCTTTTGCAATTGCCTGTGCTGTTGGATCATATGTCTACATGCATGCAAATTTAATCTTAATAGGGTAATCAGAATTCATGCGCTTTTTACAAAAATAAAAAATAATACACAAATTAATTACAATTATATTTTTAATTCCTTTTAATTGATGGGAAATGTGCATTTTTAATATTTTAAAGTAGGTACAAAACAGAATCATTATTAGCTTCAATCGAGACCTAAACCTCTTTTCACTTTTCCTTTGAGTTTTTTTCGATTTTTCTACATGTTCAATACATTTGTAAAATAAATAATTAATCACTACGAAGACTACGAACCCTAACCCAAAATAACTACAGTGCGTAACCTTTCTTCGAAAAATGTTGAACCGAGATAAGTGAAAAAAGTCATTAGTTAAAATGCGTTAGTCAAAGTTCAAAGTTGGCTTAATGCATGAACCCCATCATGAATGCAACTTTGTTATTTCTCAAGTGTTGTTTTTACATTGTCTATGTAAGGCCATGTGAGGAAATAATTGACATAATACGGGTTTCTATCCAATAAAGGGAAGTTATGCGCTGGCAAGGACAAGCATAAAATGCATTACAATACATATTTCACGAGGCTGGTGGGTAGAAATGTTCCAAAAGTGTCTCTACAAGACTTTGGCCGATATCACTACTACTACTATTAGTTATATTGAAATAGTCAGTTGCCGTAATGCAACACTGCCACTGGCACCACTAAGGAAAGAAAGCAACCAAAATTAGACAATACGAAATGTTCCTTCCTACCCATCCAATCTAAGTGTAACCCAAGCAGATTGTGTTGCATCAAGTCTTGAATGGTCTGGAGAAAGTATTAAGAAACAAACAAAGTAGGAAAGTGTATGGAAAAATAAAGAAAAGAAGACGAAGGGAATGGCCGATTTTGCTGTCTCGTTTGGAATAGTCATTCTTAAGGGTCTTTCTTTTCCGGGTATTATTATGGCTTCATTAATTCTATCTATCTTTCCTTGTATGGCCTTTGTTATTCTCCCATTACTTGTGCTCTGCACTATTTTTATCCCGTTTACCAATTCCATTCTTGTCCCATTACCTCGTCTCGTTGCACTTGCCTGGCCTAGTGTGACCTCACTACTACATACATGTAATATTGATATATCCCATTCTACCTACTTTCTCTTACATTTCGAGCAAAGATACCTCTACAGAAAGGAATCTCTTCTCTTCTACTCCCTTTTTATAATCAGTACAACGCAAGTTACAATGTTAGTTAGAATAACTATAAGGAATTTTATCCATAAGGTATATACGTAATGGTGAGATTGGAGACAAGAACAAAATTTAATAGAATACACCATGGGCTTACGGAAATACCATCAGAGAGATTTTTATTATAATGGATATGTACGGTCTAAATAATAGTCTATTGTGTCATGTTCAATGTTCTTGTAGCCGTTGTAGCCTTTAAGACAAAACCTAGATTGTGTATGTGTGTAATAATAATTTCCTGTTGTCTTTGTTGTTCTCATACTTGTCTTGTTCTTCAAGGCGGACAGGGTAATCTTTAAATGCCATTGAAGTAACAAGGTTTGGGACACTTTTTATGTGTGACAGAGAAAAATTCGATCCAACCACCGTGGATAATAATAATAATAATAATAATATTATAGTGTAATAACATGGTTTATGGTACTTCGGTGTAAGATGACTGGTAAAGGTTACCAGCAGTTTCCCAAGAAGATATTATGATGAAGCTCTTGGGGCCAACTGAAACCTGAAGATGACTTACAATACTTCTTCTAAGTTCCAAATTGTTCCAGAGAGCTAGCACTAGAAGTACTACTAGTTCCAGTATATCTTCAACATTATATTATTTTAGCTATTCTGGGAGTGAAAGTATTCCTTAGTTGGTTTCTTATTGTATGAGCTTCTTGTTTTGATACAAGAAGTTGAAAGTAATATGGGGCGAAAACTGATATAACTCTCAGAAGAATGTGACAAGGTTTTCTAAAACAAGAGAAATTTCGACTCTCGTCTAAACCTTTGTTTACTCTTACCGTTTCTGATTCCCTTAGAATATCATCAACCATCTCGTCTTACATATGATGTGATATTGCAAAATATAACGACATTCTTGTACACGACTATGACAATGTTGAATGTAATCATTCTGCCTTTTCACTCTCCCGATACTCTTGTTATATGGTTAATTGGGTTTGTTTGTGAAGTCGTCAACAAGGCATTAAATGTCATCGAGTCATGTTACACACATATATCCTTCTAAGAGAAATGATCTTAGTCATGTGGTAAAATGTTCCTCAATTTCTCTTCTGACATTTCAGATGGTTTGTGATCCTGGCTCAACTGCCATCCGCAGCGGTGGTGGTAGTGAAATGACGATGACAAGGCACCTGAACAAGTTCTGTGGTCACGGGAGACTTATTACTTCATCTACGATGTTAATGGAGGAACAACAACAAGAAGAACCACAGCATCATCAGGGTAAATTGATGAAACTAGTTCGCTCCGAGTCTTCCTTAACTCCAGAATCACGTACGGGATCTTCTGTAAAGATTTCTCAATCTTCCACAAGCACAAGGGTCACTAACCGTAAGCGACTGCTGTGTGAAGGTATGTATGGGATATTGAGATTGAGATAATGCTATTGTATGACAAGCTCAGAATGCTTTCCCTCAAGTACAGTCTAGTCTATTAGAAAGCTTTCATCTTTCCATGCAATAGTTCTCGTGAGTTTCAACCTCCCTACATGATAACACAGCATCCGTCATCCTTTTATCATTATTCTTCGCATGTTGCATGACTCCTATTTCACAGATGCTTAAATACAATCCTTTACCTTACTCATATTATGATGAACTAGGTATATGGTCTGCTGCAATTTACTTTGTTGCATGAAAATGTGTAAGGTAAGAGAACGGTTCTTTTCATGTGGTTAACTGAGATTTTGTAGAGTTGGTGTTGGATTGCATACTCTGATAGATAGCTATGTTATAGGCTTTTATACTTATCTTTAGATAATGTCCATTTTCGAAGTATTCACTTCACTGTCTTATATTCTATTGTACCTTCCCACTTTAATATATACGTGGACTAGGTTCATATGTCAAATAACGACTTGCATTGCATTCCATACTTTTTCTGTCTAGACCAATTGATGAAGACAGTCATAATAGACACTAAATGCATCACTTAGGAATAGTTGATAATGTAAACCAAATAGTTAATTAAAGTAGAGAAGAGTATGCTCAACTTTTTTCAAGTGGTTCTGGTTGTGTGGGTGTGTGTGCATACAAGGCAGCTCTGTATAATTTGAGAGGTATGATATAACAAACCAGAGAGTAAGTAATTTGAGCTCTGATTCTCTGAATTGTGGTACAATCGTAGTTTTGGTTATAAAACTTTGTTGAAGGCTACAGGTGCATTTATAATGGTTGCACAAACATACCAAAGTACAAAGAAACAACTTTTTGTTGTTAAATCAATAAAATAAAGTACTTTTGTTATATAGTCAGACGAGTGAGTTGACTTAACTTCAGAAAATGTGAAGATGGCTCCATACTTTTAATCCCTGATGATTATTCATATTACTCAAGAGTAAGTACTTTGTGCTTTCATACAAAGACAGAATGACAGACTATGTGTGTTCAAGAAGTATAAAAGATTGACGACTTGGTTTGGTGATGAAAGGGGATGACAGGAAGTGTTACATATGTTACGATGATCCTTTTCTCATGGAGAAAGTCTGCTACCCTTTCTTCGCTCGCACATGTTTCTCCTCGAAATTCTATTAAAAGCATCAAGTACCTAAATATACATGTAGTTTTACATGAATGGCTTGCATATATTTTGCATCTACCTACTCGTAGCACATGGTTGTCGTTTTACCACTATGTGAGCATAAGTCTACTTCTACTTTATTAGGAGGAAAATATATATGCGGCGAAAAGGACTGACTTCTAGATTCTAAACTGACGTGACTGACTGCCGCTGTCACATAATTTCTTCAGAGTCGAGAGGATGACAGCAGGAAAGCCAGAAAAATGATAATTCCTTGTAGGCTGGCAGAATACGAAAAATTCACGAGAAACTTTATCAAAGACATTTTTCATTTCCCTGTCCATCAGGGTATTGCGAGAATCATCTAGGTACAAAATATGCTGTCCAGTTCAGCGTAAAAAACTCTCATTTTATGATCAACTAATGACAATAAGTAAGACAAAATGATTTCATAGAAAGGAAACTAGTGGAATTGTAAACGAATTACGATTTTATTACTATATTGGCTTTCAAAGTTGCAATTATTTAATATCTCGTAATAATAAAAAGCATGTTCAATCTGCATAAAGTTAGCATTTTATTTGGAAAATGATGTAGCATCACATTAATATAAAGGGCAGTAGACGTAGAAACAAATTATAATACTAATATAGTTAGCTGGCTCAAGTACGTCGTTGACAGTTGGTCGCTGAATTTCTCAAGAAGATTTGATTTTGCAGTTAGAAATGACCTCTTTATTTCATTCACAGTGAGAAATGTATAGTCTTCTGATTAATAAATTATTTTTATGCGATTCTCAACTGCCGACTGTCTTTCAAATATTTTATGACCGGACTCACTTTCTCTCTCAATCTCCGACCAGGCATTTCTGGAAGTCTGAATTTTATGTACTTTTTGCAACCTACGGGGGATATTTTTGTATTACATTGCGAAAGTAGAAGATTGAAATCCAGTAGTATATACTTATAGTTCAAACGAATTTATACTTCACATTGAATTATGTATACTAGAATATTAGCTAAGGTACGTAGCTGAATGGTACAAGAAATTTTCTTTAGAGAGAAAGAGATTACAAGGATAGAAATAACGAACCATGAAATGTCAAATTGTGTATTCTTTACGAGGAGATATTTTTACTGAAATGTACAAAACGAACAAGAAAATTCCATTTAAAATTTTTAAATTTTTTTCTGTTTTCCAGACTCAAGTAGAAGTAGCATTTATTTCTGAGAAATGCTTTCTCTGTAAGCTAAAGTGTAAAGTTGAAATTGTTGTTCAGTTTGTATTTGTGCGATATGGGGCTCGAGTTCGTGTGGATTGGATACTACAGGCAATATAGTAGCACTGCTCAGACTAGTTTGTATGTACTGGTATATATAGAAGTCTAAAGTGTTTTTTGTGCAATTTGTTGAATGGAACCCCTTACGATCTGTATGCGGTCTGCATAATCTTTCTCAGTATCGTGGACCCTTAAAGTTGTAGCTTAGTTTGTATTACTGTCTGAATAGCTCTGGATTTGGTTTACTCAACAAGCGGGTATGACGTGATGATTCGACATGCATCTGTAAAATGCGGGTAGCCACTATCTGTAAAGAAATGAAATGTATTTACAATAGACTAGACTAAACTACTTGTACACGTTTCTTTCAAACATTTCAAACTATTTGTCCTTTTTGTCAGTCAACATACATATTTAAGCGACTCAGAAGGTTATAGTGGAGATCGTGTTAGTGGTAATAGTTCTAGAGGTATTAGGTAGTCACTCGTTGTATAAAGACTGTCGACAACTTGAGATGAGAATTTGAGACTAGAATAGAATGATGCTTTCTCCACGCTACACAGCTTTCACAAGAAGTCTCTTCGAACTAAATTTTTAACCAAAACTTGCTTATTCCATTTGAGTACACAACAACTTTCTCTTACATGCAGTGTGTATTTTGTACTTGTACACTGGGTGGGAGAAAGTAAGCAAGAAAGTTACAAACATGAGTAGTAAATAGTATATATGTATTCAAACTTGTCTTTTCGTTTTATACCCTTTCGTTTTAAGAAACTAAAGAGTTTCTCTATCTGAAAATTTTAGTTGAGTTGTACCAAAGCTAACTTTTTATCTTAATACTGGTGGCTCTGTGTATGCTACTAATGCATGGTATGCATCTTTTCTGTTTCTGGTTAGTTCGCCATCTTATAAGCATAAGGTATGCTTGGTTATCCAGAAGGAGAGTTATACGACAGCATGTTTAAAAATCCGAGAATAAAAAACTTTGTTTTAGTTTAGTGTCATCTGCATGCAGATGGGATTATGGCAGTTTTGGGTTGAGCCCGAATCAAAAATTCTGAAACAAGTTTTGTTTTACTGTCCTTTTTGGCTTGAAAATGACATTTGCCCTCTTACTGCATTTATCGTACTTTCTTCAGTTTTCTTTCTTGAGCTCATTTTCATCTCACATCTCTCGAGCTTCGAATAATTTCGGTAAAAGTGAGTTGACTTCGTCCTAGTCTTTAGTTATATTGTAGGCTGTTTTTGTCCCACCCTTTATATGGTTATCTCGTTATTTTGCGTGGTTGTTGGTAGCATTAAAGAATATTGGATTGAATAACTATATACTATCATCAACGATGACTTTTTCTTGAGACTTGAAGAAACTCTTCTCATTTTCTTCCCCCATGTATCTTTACTTTTTCAGGGAGATCAGAATTGGCTTCGGATGAGTAGAAAATTGTATGGATCTCAAGGAGGGCAGTGGCAATATTATAGTGTCCTTTTTATTGTTTTTCGAGTCATTCAACCCGTTTATGCCTTGGCCGAAGGAAGTGCATCTGCTGTTTATACACACTATATAGCAATCAAAGTTGAAGCTAGACAATGTGCAAGGCATATGAAGTAGGTACTGCTATTGGCATATATTTAGCCTATACACAGACTCGTTTGGGTATTTCGAGTATAAGAGACTGTGAAATAGAAATACGTATAAGGTCATCTTCATACATCATGATTCCTTCTGCTGGACTGAATTCACTGACTACTTGGCCTTTGGCCTACAGAATGGTCCGACAGTCATCTCTACGAATAGAATAGGGATATGTCCGATGCATGTTAGATGTACCTTACTTATAGGTTGGATACTTCTACTGATAAAAATGGAATCCCCATCACCATCCCGGCAATTGTCTGTATAAGGGTTTGGTCATCTGCTTTTTTGACTTTTTGGTTTGTTGGCTGTCCCAGTTGTCCCATAAAAAAGTTTGATGCAATAAATAAGATGGTTCCGGAACTCTTGTTACTGTTATATTACATTACAGCCATACCTATTACACAACCAGCGTATCAATATGAGAAGCTGTATACGCTATATACTAATTCGGATGAAGGGTCAAACTTGAAATACAACACGTTATTTCTCACCCACAACTGAAATACTTTCACATATATTCTCGACCAGTGCCAAGCTGTTTTTAGATTATCGAGGCACTCGGACTTATTACTTTTTTGACTAGTTGCGATCTACTAGAGGTAGAACTTTTCACCGTTTGGATATTTCATGATCATGATGATACTGATGAGACAACACACGGATTCCTCTTATTCTGACGAGATTTCAGATTTTTCAGTTCAATCACGTAATATTTCGATACTGTATAAGTTTCACCTCCAACATGATATTTGTATGCCATACCACAGTAAAGAAGAACCATACCCTTGCCATAAAAGTAGAAGTAAACTGGAGAAAGGCTCATCTAACCCATACCCATGCCACCGCCGTCATCATCATCATCATCCTTAAAAGTCTTGGCAACATTTTTGCTATTTTGGTCTACCTCACTCATATTCTTTGTCTACTATTCTTACATTTTTTATTTTTACTGAAATATCTCAGGCCAAAAAAAACTTACTTTTCCTTGTTCCTACAAAAATGTGTGAGTTTTCTTTTTGCAATATTGAATGTGCACCAGCAGCGGGCACACCCAACCACCTACATTAGGTACGTCGAATCCTTTTCCGTATATTGCTAAGTAAAGAAAAAGCGTTACAATAATACGTCGACTCATATCTTGTATATAGCTGGAGAGAAAGTTAAACGATAAGAAAAACTGGAGTTAGTTGTGTTATCGTTATATTACCCAGTATTTTGTTGGTAACAATATAGACGTATGTAGTGTTCTAGTGTGTTGTATGATATGTCCTGCTTTCTTCAACCAGGACTTGGACAAAAAGCTGTGGAGCGTGAAGAGGAAAATATCAGAAATGAATTTCAGCTTGAGTTGTAACAGAAGCTTGCTGGCCTGGTCTGCTTTCGACCGAGATGAATTGCCCTTTGTCTTGAACCCTTATAATAAAAAAGCAGGATGGGATTCACAACGACGGTAGGATTCTATTTACAGGTTGTGTGTACCTTAAGTTTTCGATAAGATGAAGCACAAGTGTAACTGGCTAGCTTTGCTTATAAAGGGTTATCCCAATTCTGTACGTAATAATAAAAACAGTACCGTTGTTGTTCTTTGTGTAATGGATACTGGTTATGACACATGTACTCTGTCACTTATTACTGTTCCTGACGCTTCCATGAAAGAGATGGATGGATAACTTAAGATTCTTTAGTCAGGTCACCACCAACCATGTGTTCACTACCAATGGGTTCGTTATTGCTTAGTGCCTTCTGAAGGTACATGAGATGAAAGACTTATGATGTTATGATGATAATAGTCTAGATTATGAACACGAGAACATGCTATTGGAAGTATCTAAAGTGACTTTCTGGATGTTGACGCGGACGCGAATGCTGCGCTGACACTTCATATGAGCTAATGAACAATTGTATAAAAAATAAGAAGTCATTTTGAAACAGACTGCCTTTATTACTTTCATCTAAAAGAGAAAGGACTGCTAGCTCATTGAATGCTGCTAGCTAAGGGTTTGTTTCATGCTACCTCTGCAAACTGTTATTAAATGGCATGAGCTGACAGATCTGCACACGTTTGACCAATTCTAATAATAATTAGGATTGTACAACAGTTGAGAAATGAAAAAAAGTATAACGAAATTATATAAAACCGAAGTATAGATAATTAGCTAACGCTATGTTATTCTATCTGGTACAAATCCTGTATTTGGATTAGATGAGATGTGGCAGCACAAATTTCAAGGATAGAAGTCATCAAAGTATCTGAAAAGGGTTACAATGTAGTTATAATAATGACTACACTGGCCTTTCTCTTTGAGTTGAGTAGGCTCCAAAACCGTCTGTCAAAGTCTTTTCGAAGGCCAATGCAATTACCCATTCTTGTCAATCTACCGAAAGAGAGTACAGGGGAATCGAGGGAGGATGAGACACTCTACCGAATTAAGCAATCTCCTTCCTATTAAGCTACTCGGTTATTGGTTACTCATCCCGGTGAATAAATGACCAAATGTCAACTCACCAATTTCCTCTCACTCTCTCTCGCATCTATGATTACTTTTTATCAGTGAGTAGTAGAGAAGAGTACATCATCATTTGAATCAGAGTTTGGGCAGACATGCCTCACTGAAAATGTATTAATGCTTCTATTGCTTTACGCAATGTACATTTCAGCAATGTTTCTAAAATTGATGCGTGGCAGCATGTGCACTAATAACTAACCAGGGTAAGCATTGCCTGCCAGGCCACACCAAGCTTTCACTCTTGTCTCTGTCTTTGTACAAACTTCAAATCCAAGTCTTGTTGTGCTGTTCCTTCTGATAAATCGCTTCTCCATCTCAATTTACGTACGTCTCTCCTTTCTTCCTATTCTTGCTTTGCTTCTTCATCCAAGATGTATGAACAATGAGATGAGACAAATCTCAGTCTTGCAAGATCTACAAGAGCCTATAATATGATGGTGTGTAGACTACCCTGGACTACTACCAAGATTATATTATTATGTAGAATTGCAAGAATAGTTAGTTTACTTTTTGGCCCGTATCGTCTTTTGGCCAAAAATTTCTTTCTTCCTTCCATACACACAATACAAACAATAATGGGATACGAAACTTTCCTTAACCCAGCCGAACCGAACAAACATGCTTTCTCTGTGTCTGTCTGTCAGTTTGTTTCAAAAAAGAAGTAGAAAAACTAGAAGTCAGAAAAAGAAAAAGAGTTCTAGTTTTTCTCTTATCTTTCAGATGGAAAACAAAATACTATATATATTATATGTATACACTCATTGCTACCTCCGGAAACTTTCCGTTGCATTGTAACATAATAACTATTACAGGATTACCCATTTCCATATAAGTTCCAAGTACCCTCGTACTAAACTCTACCTACTAACTAGATAAGAATGCCTTACTATTATCTAGTACAACGAGAAGTGGAATAAAATAATGTATCTTATAAAGCAAGTATTGTGGCACTCTAAATTCTCCTGCAACAACTAAACTTCTATGCGTCTATAGTTGATTATAAAAGTAGAAGTAGTTGTTGTGTGCTATTTGTTAGAATTACTTTGACTAGATTGGATGATGGGTTGAGCGTTTGATGTTAATGTGATTGGGACTCTCGCCCTGCTTCTGCCGACTAAAAAGGATTTCTGATCTCCAGCTTCTTCCCCTCGTAACTTTGCCCACTGTTTTCTCTCACTTTCTCCGGCATTAATATATCTTTGAAATCCCTATGCCTGTCGGAATGTTAGTTTAGAATCAAGAAGCACAATCCACTGTGTGTAGTGCATATGCTATCACGTTAAAAATCCCTTGCCTGCGGCTGTACAGCAGCATATTCTAGTATCATGAATCAGAATGCATTTATGTATATATGTGAAAGTAGATATGAAAGAAAAAGTATCACCAATAAGGACAATCTGTTGCCCAAATTTAACACTTGAAATGGATTTTGTTACAGGGTTCGAACTGGATATTCGCCAGCTTTGTCTTGTATGGTAAGTCAACATTCAACATTAGTGTATAGATGCTAACGGTGTTTCGTTTTACAATAGTACACTTTTGATATGCACACTCGGTCTCACACATTTTTATAGTATGCACCACCAATTCACCCAACAGTATATATGGCTCATCGGTGAGTTTGGGTCGGTGTGGTCTCGGTGTAATATGTGTGAGAGAAATCGGTGTGATGTAATCTTTAAATGTATTTGGTAGATACATTTATATTGTATCCTTTAGTATCTGAACGTGGTCTTTTATGTTCCTTATCAGTGGAGTAGTTATAGTTGGAGCTGCCCTGTGTGTCGCTATAGGAGTTCCTATAGCTCTTGAGATGCAGAGTCAGCAGACGAACGGCTTCAGGCACGACCTCGTCCGCAAATTGCTCTCCGAAGTTCCTCTCATCGATGGGTAAGTTCTCACCCTGGTGGGAAAGAAAGATTCCTCTTACCTTTTTTATATCATCTCTTTGCTGCAAGTTACCTTTTGATACATGACAAGTAATAATGCCTCTTTTGCAAACATGCACACGCACATACATACCAATTACATTCACTATATAAAACAGAAAGATATGTACTATATGAAAACGACTCGTTATATTACTTTGCTACATCTTTGAGAAGGTAAAAGTGAGTGAAAGCAGACAAGAGTAGATTTACCTCTTGGATGCTGAGATTGATTTCCGACCGAATTTTTTCTGTCGTTGGAGACAAGTGGTAGTAGTCTTCAAGCCAATTGGTAAATTGGATAAGAAAGCTAATGGGTCTCTAGTACTCAAGAAGAACTGTAGAGCTGTGTAAATCACACTTGTCCTAAAATTCTATCCCTGCTCTCGGCTCCAGTAACAGTTCAATGCAATACACATTTTATTATGATCATCGAGGTCTCCAACTCCTGTCTAAAACATCATTAACTTTTGACTCGGGCTCCGTACTCTTGTGAAATCGAATTGATGAAGTGTATTATAAAAGTAGAGAAGTTGAGAGGATCTTTGAGCTTTGACTGATTTCAGCTTAGAGATGTACATACATACAGACTTCCGTATCTAACTTTCAGGAAAAGGAAGTTGGAAGTCCATATGTACTTTTACTTGCTCGGGTGGTACTTTATCTCCGTAAAAAAGTAAAGTGAGTGCAGAGAGGGTTGCTACTTTGATATTTTAACTTGGAAACTAAGATTTCTCTACTAGTAGTACTATAAACACACGAAGTACTGTAAACGGTCCCAATACGTTACTTTTTCCGGAAGATTTGACACAGTTCGTCAGCCCGGACTAGCTTTCCCTTCCTTTGGCATTCAATTCCCTATCCCAAATCAAGTCAACCTCAACCTCAGTCAGTAGTACTCAAGCAAGTAGTACTCGGAAACAAATTCGCCTTTCTCTATTTCTAGCCACTTTTTATTCCATTTTCTTTTAGAAAAATATGATCCCCACTACTAACACACCTAACGTTTTACCCATGCATATAGTCAGTTTAAAGCATAGATCTTTGAATTAGATACTTACCCTTTGGTAAACCATACTTTCAAGCCGTAATATACCTTTTTTTCTTTGCCTGAAGCTATACTAAGCAATCTCACATAATATAGTCCAATCTAAGCTAAACCCACCCGGGTATTAGTGACTGGTGAAATAACAAGTAAAAAGTAAAAAGTTACGATTTCAGTTACAGTTATAAGGTATTTCGGCAGTGATGATCGCACTGATGCTACTCACCAGTTAGAAAGGACGGTTTGGTTTTCGTAGCGGTGTGGTGGCTAAAGCCATGCTGATGTACGAGTTGGAAAGAGAAAAGAGAAAAGGCCGTTAGTCTCGTCAGACTTTCTCCAAGAACTTTCCCCACTTTGACTTTTAGAATTTCAACTCCTGTTTTATGTATGCTTAGAATAGAAGAATGGTAATACGGATTGTTCCATCGAGTTCTTGTTCTGACTACTTTCACTCCCAACACTACCACTACCTTGTGTACCTTTTGTATATTTACGGTGAATGGATCTAGCAAGATAAACTTAGTGGCTAAGAGGCATACCTATAGTTTTTGTAGAACCCTTAGTGTATAATACTAGTACATTTTACTCTGCATTCTTTAGTAAAATAAAGGTGAAAGAAGTGAAAGTAATATTACAGCATTGAGTGAACCAACTGCCGCCAACAAATTCACATTATTGACTCTTTTCTGGAAAGGCAACTCAATTTCTTCTTCTGTTAGTCTCAAAACATTCGCTTTCTCTACCTACTCTAAGTCTCTGCCTATCTAGGTATGCTCTGCTCTTTTTGGTATCTACATTTTTATATGTATATAAGGTACTAAGAAAACAATACTGAATGTGACTGGCCTATAACAAGTCGACTATTCTGTTCTTCTCTGATGCTGTTCTTGTTCTGCTAAGATGTTTTCGGATCACTAGCTTCCTTCGTTTGCCTTTTTGGGGGCACTCCCGTGGACGAATAATCGATCCCAATCTCTATTATAATGGGAGGACAAACTAGCCAAACTTCTTCTTTTAGCTATTGAGGAAATCTCTCGTCTTACGGTAAAGTACCAAGTGCAAGTCAGGAAATCTAAAGTTGGCTGAAAGGAGTACTCTACCATAATATATTAAGTATGAGGTACAATAAGGGTTCCACTACCTAAACTACTTCTATGATATAAGATAACTGTTTCACAAACAACTAAGTTGAAAAAGTAGAACACTCAGTTTAAGGTAGAGAGAGGGGATACGATCTAGGTAAGTATGAGAACAATGAGAGTTTTAGTTTTGGAAGAAAAACTTGGAAACAATATTCTACATAAAAGTAACTCAATAGAAAAGCAGTATATATTGTTCATTCTTAGATAATTCCTCCTCTAGGAAGTCTTAACATGAGTTAGCTGCTCAAATATTTAGCCCTTGGGTACTCTTCCAGAAGGAAATAGGCAATAGATTCAAATAGAAAGGCAAAATAGGAATGGAATTGCTTTGTTGATGTTTTTCCGTTTCCACTGACCCTGGCGTTTACTCTAACTCTAGGTAAGTAGTAAATGTTGTCTTGACTAACTATACACAGTAAAATAATGGCTAATATGTACAGTACAGTGTGTGATGTTGTATAGAAAGTATTGAAAGTGTAACTTTTGTTACCAATTTCAGGGAATGCTTACAACGCAGCGATCAGAGATTTGGTAGCTCTTTCCTGATTCTGAGAATGGCAATCTTGTGTGACGAGAACAAAGTCACATCACAAAGCTTGCGGCTCATAGTTTCCTCAAAAAGAGAAACATTTTCCAAAGTTAGGTGAAGAGAAAGTAAAGTATGTATTAGAGTCCTGTGAGCGTTTGTGACTTTTTCAATGGTTAAATAAAATCTATTTTCTTTCAACATTGAAAAGCTTTCAAGCTTTCGGAAATATTTTGTCCAGAAACTGGCCGTTAGGAATGGTAAGATTACTTATATGGTATGTGACCCTTTGGCTACCGATGCAGTAAAGTACAGCTTTCATCATGAGCAATGAGGCATGGCATAACTGTAAAGTTAAAAATTATAGGATCTAAGTGGCAAATAACTGTAGATCAAACGGGTGTAAAGTTAAAGCTTTCTTACCACTTGTTAAAAATACTCAATTTATTTTTTAAACCTGGAGTCAACTTTTCTTGATTAGCGTATCTAATTTAACAATAATTTAATTTATAAAGTTAAATTAGTTGTAGTGCCAATTTGTATGTCTACATCCATATACACATAATTGCTAAATTAGTAATTACCACTGTAAAATACTGTAAATCACTGTAAGAATGAGTGGCTTTCAATTGTATTCCGTGAAAGGGGAACAATAATCTCCGACCCTTATTTCATTTCACCTGAAAACCTTTTAGTCATCGATATTAGCCCAAGGAATTGGCAAAGATTCACGGTTCACCCAAACGCATTAAGTTGTAAACTCATATATCTTAGGTGAGGTAACGGTGTGGTTACTCTATCAAGCTTGAATAGGTATCACATTTCTAGTTTGCAGTATTAGATCGAAAGCAGTAGAGATTTGGCCCAAGTTGTTCTTCGTGGAGAAACTGTAAATCAATTAAAAGGATTTCTGGCCCGGCAACAGTCTCTTTTGTCAACTGGATTCACTGAGGCATTGAGACAACACTGATAAGACAACCACAACTTTCCTCCTAATCACATTAAAACCCCTCTGTTCTCCTGTTGTCTTCTCTTTCTGTGACGGGCAAGAAAGGCCAACATCACTACCACAATCTTCCACCACGACTAATGCCACTAGAGTCCACGACGATAGAAAATTGAGGACTTTCAAATGGGCCTTGTCTATTAACCCTGTGGTGTGTCCAAAATCTCAATTCGCAAACCTCGACCTTTCTATTCACTAGTCTTTCATGTAACTTTTCTTCTTCCTACTACTGTAATACCAACATCGCCTCTAGTCATCTGCCTTTACATGTATAATTCATAGCAAGGGTAATGCAGTCAATAGGAACTTATTCAGTCATTTGCATTAAAAGGATGCTTCTTTCGTCTTCAGAATTTTAATTAGACGACCTTTAAAAAGAAGTGTCTTCTCAGATCTTCATTAATTCACCCGGGTTCTCACTTCATTGTTTTCGTTCTACAAACACACGTTACTTAAATTTACCTACTACCTACATTTCCCCTATAGATTAAACTCACATAACGATATATATGTTCTGTCTGAAGTACTAACTTCAGACATTGTAAGTTCACTAATATAATTTGCAGTCTATAATTGGAAGTAATATTAGAGAGGACTTTCTTATCTCCAACTCTAACTCGAATTCTCTACTTCTTACAGGCATAATGATCTGGCATGGAACCTGAGAAAGTTTCTACAAAATCAGATACGGGATCTCAACTTTGACTCTGACCTCAGACAGGTAGGGTAAACCACACGATTTCAAGCATCCATTACAAACTTTATTGTTTTGATAGTAACTTTCCCCTAGTTGCATAATTGTTTCCTCCCTCCATCCATGTCTCATTCCATCTTCATGATTTTCTTTTGTCTTCAATTTGTTGGCAATAGTACGAGCCTTTTGCAGGGAGTGCTTGGTCCCACACCGATCTTATCAGATTGAGGGAAGGAGGTGTTGGTGCTCAGGTATGTACGCATTTATTCATTAAACTAGAAATTATCTAATCAATTTACTTCATTCAGAGTTACAAAATAATTATACTTCATTATCAAATTTAGTTCCATTAAGGTAACTATATCCATTAAACGTGATTTCATGTACTTTTCAGTTGTGGTCAGCCTATGTTCCATGTTCAGCCCAGCACCTGGACTCAGTTCAAATTGCAGTTGAGCAAATCGATGTGATTCGACGGCTTGTAGAAAAATATCCAGCCTATCTCAGTCTCGTTTCTACAGTTAAAGGTCAGAAACATGTTACTAATAAAGTGCACAGTACTTTTTCAACTTCCCAACCAACCTTTCACAGAATCCAACAAATAAATTCTTCTCATTGATTTTTAGTCATTCACTCTAGCTGATACGAGTAAGTTTAAGCAAGAAGCAGTTGTAGTAGCAGTGGTCGCATTTCCTCATTTTTTACATTTCGAATGGCTTTATCTTGGAAAATAGAGATAGAAAACCTAGCAGAATGAACGTGAAATCTCTCTAAAGACGAATAGTGCTTACCTCTTCTATTCTACAACGTTACTCACGTTAGATTTTGCTGATTCTGTTCTAGAGGAATGGATTCACTTGGGCCAATTCGTCTTTTGAAGTCGAAAGGAAAGCTACCCTAAGAAAACCCCTCACATGTACACATACAGAGTAAAAATGTGCAGAAATCCTGAAAAAGTTGGGTTGAGTTAGAAGGTAGTCGGTTGGTTGTGTGGGTGGCGTAACCCTATCTGTTTGCAATGCATTATCTTCTTTGAAATTACATAGAAGTGAAAGCTAAAGTCATCTTTCCTTTGCTGAAAACCCCAGTGACATTCACATGCCATAGCAGTTTATTCTAGCCCAATTCATCTACCTTGGTTGCTTGTTTCTTCCTCGGATTTAAAAGGATAAAGACGGATTTTTCGTGTAAAGTTTTCCCAGTCCACCTTAAGAATTCTAAATAGGATTGCTGAATCTTCTTGCCAAAATCTGCATAGTAATTTTATAAAATATTATTAGGCTGTTTTTGAGGCGTACCTCACCACACTATTAGTATATCCATCTATCTGTACATTGCAATCCTATGCCTTTAGTTTTGCATACCTTCTTACTTTCTGCCTTGCATTTTCATATGTATAGGTTTCATCCTCTGAAGATGAGTAGAATGTCACAAGTCACAACTAACCTACAAGAGCTTTTTAGAGAGATTGTCACTGCCACCACTATTGCCCTTACTATATCGTCCCACCGGGAAGGAAAGTAATTCATGCATAAGCTTTGCTGAAAACGTTAAAGGGAGAGAAAGTGACTGTGGAAATCCGCTTAGCAGGCCATTATGTTCAAAAATGGAATGCCGAATACTCAAAAGGATGGTAGATTTATATTATTATAAGGATGAGCCTATGAATGTCAGTGTTAAATGTATCCTTCTAAACTTACCTTACAATATATATGTCGATCCTTTCTTTATAATACACTTCATGCAAGTATTCAGTAATAACTTTGTCTGGGTAAAATGAAAGTACTTATCCACTTACTATATACTCACACGATAGCTTATAACACCTGTAAAATCATTTGAAACAAACACATTTGTGTCCAAGCTAAAAAAATAATTTCCACTTTTAGAGTCAAGAAATGAACTTCGGATGTGAAGTTCTTACAAAGACAATTTACATAATCAATGCAGATTCGAGAGCACTTTTGGCTACTGTGCTACACAGGAATTGAGTACTTGAAACCGCATCTTTCTCGTAACTTCCTTTTTTCTTTAGTTACATAAGCTATCAAAATCAGGTAGACAATGTGATAATATGAAATAGAGATAAAAACTATGGAGGAAGTGGTGATCAGAGTTAGGAGTTGAATAGGATGAGCGGAGTCAAGAAGTGAAAGTTAGCCAAAATAAGTTGGTTAAGTCTCATGTAGATTGTGACAAGTTGACAAGAAAAAGCTGAAGATTTTGAGAAGAACCATCCAACCCAATGTGAAGCCAAATCCCAACCAACGTAAGAATCCTTATTCCTAAGCTGGAATATAGGCGGCTGTAACTTGCCAAGGCATTTGGTTAAGGGCACTTTGCAGTCATATTATTATTGTTCTCATCTCAAAAACTCGTTCCTGCTACACTTTGCCTCGTTGGATGAGGACAAAAAAGTTTAGAGACTTTGACGAGTCTCCTTCTTCCTCTTTGGAAAGCGATTTTTCTTTTTTCTTGTTGAAAAGATGTCATCGTCAAGTAGAAGATTTAGCGACAGGGAAGCACCTTCATTGGGCTTCTTACATATTTCCTCGTGAACAATGTGTTAAAGGCTGAATGAATTTGCCTTTGTTGTTTGTACTTAATGTCATAACGTTTCATCGTTTTTTAGTGTTTCCACAAGTTTTTACAAGACAGATAGATAGATGACCAATTCATATTGTAAAGAAAACCATTAATTAGTATCTGCACAATAATAATAATATCAATTTAATTTCATACATTTCAAGGCTACAAATTAGATGTCGGAAATATTAAAAATGCCCATCACGCATGGATCAGAAATTTGAGTCAGAAGGACAATAACACATGAAGTTAAGGAAGGTAGACGAAGAGCTACTGTAGGAAATGAGCTCATTTACTTAATTCGGTGAAAAACCTTGTCTTCTTGACAGCTCGTTTTAGTTTCACAATCAGTGAACAAAGAATTCTTTCATGGCATATGCTATATAATATAGAATACGATGATGTGATAATGTAATTCTGTAAAAGAGAAAAAAATAAAGGAAAAAATTCATTTTCTTTTTTAAAACGAATTTGCTTCACATAGGCATACAACCTTGTTAAATCGTGTATGAAGTACGAGTAGACAGAGTAGTTGATATTCTTAAAGAGTTGAAGAATTTTATTTTTAACAAGTCTGAAGTTTTCTTTCTTCCATTTTAACCAACATTCATCCTTCCATTCGAAGAGAGTAAAAGCTAACATCACATATGCAACTATCAATTTCCTTGGATTGACAAAGAAGAATAAGGGAAAGGATGAGTTTTTTACTTGAGCAACTTTGGCGAGTTCTCGTTTCACAAGGAATAAAAGATAACCTAGGATCAGTGTTTGAAATCCTGGCTCAAAGTAAAGAATAGCGGACTTTAGTTTATCCCACCCAGATCCTCATCCATTTTTATAGATAGTAGGTTAAAGGTCTATGTGTAGCTACTATCATTTATATTTGGTAATATCAAGTAAGAGAAAGCTGATCAAATTCCCTTAGGAGATCATTGTAAAATATAGATGTACATGTTGTGTGCACACGCAGCAGAGGTATGTACATGTTATGGGTCGCGTTTTGTTTATTGTTTGTACACATTCTAGAATTATAAAAAGTCAGAGCGTCGAGACATTAAATATAAAGCCGATTAATGTGATACTTTTTTGCAGGTTAAAAGGAAAATGCATGCCATTATGCGTATTCAGTATTGCAATTTTAAGTGAGATAGGAATCAAACAGTCGAGTTTTTTTATATTTAAAAAAATTTTGTTTCCATTTCAAAAACATTTTGCTATCAATTGATTGGTTCGATTAAGTTTTCAGAAAATGATAAATACTCTCGCCGTTAAATATAAATTGCAAGAATACATTCTTCCTGCATATTTTAAACTTTCTAGTGAAAGTAAATTTACAGTGTTACGTTAACATATGAAAAATAGCCATTCATGAACTTCATTCAGAGTACAAATATATAAAAATCTATCCATTAATCTACCAGTCCTTTCTCTTTACTTTCTCTCTTCATCTCTCTGAAGTAAATCGTGCCCATTGGGGTTAATCCACCAATATACCATCAATGTAGCAATGCATGCTGTACTGAGGCAATGCTATGATATTGTAAAAGTATAAAATAGTCAACAATGAACACAGGCCCGCATGAAATATCTTGTAGTATTAGCAGTACTACTTCTGATCTGATCTCTCTGTTTAAAAAGAATGATTGGAGTCTTCAACTTTCACTGGCAGTAATCATCGATCTGACCAAATCCTTTAGAATTGATACAGTTGAGCAAATATTTTTTATTTGAACAATCTCACACAATTACCTACATAGACACAGAGTACCTTTTTACATTACATTATATTTATGAGGTTGATAGATTAGTTGTTTGAGTCTTAAGTATTGGTCTTCTCTATAACATTTTCACTGATTTGTTCCTTTTTTGTAAACGTAAAAGCTTAAGTAATACAATCTTTTGTAACTAGAGAATTGTATGTGCTACTTACTATATAGTTACTTTCTTGGTTGAGGATATTGATACACGTACAGGTCAAGGGTTACATTAGTGACTCAATCACTCAGTCTCGGGGGAGTGCAGGCAGATAGAGGAAGTCTCCTTGAATCTCCATCTCAAGGGAATATCAAAGATATACACACAAAGTCGAATGGATACTCGATACATTTTCCTTTACTTTTTTGTCCAATCAATTCCCCTAGGCTTTCGATTACTTACATAAGGAACATAAGTCTCTGTAAGTTAAGAAAAGGGAAGACAAACTTTTTTTTACCAAAGTTGAACAAATATCTCTTCAACTAACTGAAGCTCTTATCATATTTTATATAATGTACTGCAAAGTAAAGATTTGGAAAGACCAGACATGTCTTGCTAACTAAAAATTAGAAATGTAAAAGGAAAGGATAAAACAGTATAAATATACGGCATATCATAACCCTTTCATCGCAGTAACTTTTTAAGACCGAACTCCCATGTTAAAGAACTATCTGCCTGTTTCTTGTGCTCTTACACTTAATAGTAAGTAATAGTCATTAAGCATTAATGAAGACCATGAGCTCTCTCAACTACTCCCTTCACTTGCCAAAGCAGTTTGAAGATTCTAGATTGTGTGTGCTTTTATATTATGTATATATTATACGTATGATGTTAGTGTATCAGCCAAGAACTAAACTTCCTCCCTCTGATCTTTCTAATTGAGTTGTAAATTGGTCCATTTGTATAATATACCTTACTTTCTAACCCACACAGATATATCGTATTTATCTGGAAATGGTAACAGTACAATATGCAGTGTAGTTGTGCAAAAAACGTGCATACTCTTGACTCTCGCCAGTTGCCACAAGTAATGTAGACTTGTTCAAAATAATTCACGCTTACAATTAGTTACTTTATTCTAAGGCTTCATTCATTAAGCAGATAGTCTACTTTACTATTACCGTCCTAATGCTTAACTTTTCCTGGAGGTGAATCTAGAGAGAAAACCTTTTTCGATTTCGTAGAGGGATGAAGCAAAAGGCTATTCAGTAGTTGTACATGGAATTCTAATGAATTGAGTGAGACTTGTTATTACTTGTTGTATTACTCTGGGAAGTTTATGCACTAAAACAAAGTAAGTAGTGATAGTGGGTGTTGAAAAGAACACCATTGTAATATGTACTCTATCTTAATATCAAGTAAAAATTCCACTACATTGTTTACTTCCGCTTTCACTTTTGCTTTATACATAATGCTAACGCCAAGATGTATACAATTATGTACCTCTGTAACATGCTGCCGTTGGGTTGCGGTTGTTGGGAAATTGGAATGGGTTAGGATTTAAGGATATTGTAAGTACTAAATGTCTGTTGTATTTATGTAATTTGTGTGCAGAGGTGGAGAAAGCCCATCGGGAGAGAAGGATTGCCAGCTTGATTGGAGTTGAAGGAGGTCATGCCATTGGGAATAGTTTAGCCGTACTTCGTATGCTGTACGCCTTGGGTGCTCGATACCTTACCCTGACTCACAACTGCAATACTCCTTGGTTAGTAGTTTTAACACCTTATTTAAAGACAATACAACTATTATTCTTTTACTTATTGACTAATTAATTAGACAAGAATTTACTATACTTATCCTTTTAGCTTATTTTATTTTATTCAATTAATTGGTGGCACAGCGCCTAAATGAGTAACTTAACTTACGCTAACTTGTATTAATTCCTTGTAATGTTGTAATGCAATAAGTGCAAAGTAGTCGGGTGATATTTATAGCCTTGTTTAAGCTTTTAATACGTACGCACACATCGTTAAGGCATGTTTTAAGCATCCTAAAGAAAGGCAAACAGACTTTTGAAACTATTTTGAGAGTTAAGATATATAGAAGTATATACTATGTACATGAGTCCTTTCTTATCTTTTCAATGTGAAGGTATTTTCAGACTTTCTTTTCAATAGAACATCCCTTGTAGGTAAGAAGGAACAATGGGAAAGAAAGTTAGGAAAATGAAAGTCGAAATCCGTAAACTCGCCAGATAGTCCAGAGGCGGGTAGAGTAGAGAGGGTATCTCACTTCCATCCTCCTGTGGGTTACATTACATACATACAACAGCAAAATCGCATGACAAAGCATCTATTGTTCTAATTACCATCGGACTTCTTTTGCTTACCCAAACCTACTCTAAATGCATATTGAATTCTACCACTACTGCATAAAGCAGATTCAAACTACGAAGCCAAGCCAGTATCAATTTTCCTGTGCAGTGTTTCAAAGCCGTTTTTCATCTGGACATGGAGGAATCCTTGGGAGAAAACTCTAGTCTAGTTTTATTCAAGTATGTATACATTTACTGATGCGATGCTTGCACTAGGCCAACACTGCATATGGGAATAGAATATGGTATGGTGGTAGAAAGTGGAAGGACAGCGTAGAAGATATCAGAATGAATGTTAGAGTTTTTCGAGTGTTTTCCTAATACTTATTTCTGGACCTAGGACCCCCTCCCCCTAACTATGGATAATGCATAGATCTGATAGCCAGTAAGCAGTATCAGCACCATGATACCATTGGTAGTGAGGGTTAGAAAGTTAGAATTAGAAGATGCTATAATATGTAAGTATTATAAGGAACGCAAAACATAACACATTCGGCTGTCCTGGGCTGGTCTGGTTCTTGTATGCTGATGCCGATGTTCCATTTCGTCTAGCTACCTATATACAGTTCATATTGTATTGAACATAGTATATGCATTTTTACCGGGTAATATGTGGAGAGAGCTGAGACTCTTGGGAAATCAGACGGGTCGAAAATGGAGTACGTTTCGAATGAATATATGGTAGTAGTATGGATGGTGAAAGTGAAATGCCCTGAGTCCTTTCTCTTTTTTTCTCTTACCCGGTTTGTTCCTTATTGTCAGTCCTCTTACTCTTACTTCTGACTACAGACTACCCGGTTGTTTTCTTTTATTCTCATTCTTACTTTTGCTACTTCTGTTTCTATTTTTCCATCAAGTCTCTCATTCTCATTGTTCCTTCTTCATGATAGTCCTTAGTCCACAACTGTGATACCTATATACCTACTATATCGCTCCCTGCATTTGATACTATTGTCATGATAGCTATAAATGGAGTGATACAAGCATTTCTATTAGCTCAGTTCTTCTTAAGTCAGGTATTTCAAAGTTGTTCTCAAAGTCAACGACGGATTTGATAGGGTAGCAGGATGAGGAAAAAGGAAGCAAGGCAAGAGTAATTCTTATTATTCTCATGAGGCAGCTCAAAGAAATGTCCCAGGACGGTTTCAACTTTCAAGCCAAAACCAAGTTGGCCAAGATATTTTATATAGGAATTCGTATCATTCCTATTAAAGGACTTGAGCTAGCCTTCATTTGCCTGTCCTGCTGTACTGTCCCACCCAACCGGCTTTGTCTTCCTCGTCAACAAGGAACAACAATACCTTGTCTTTTTCCTCTTCTCATTTTTTTGTGTCCCAATTCACATTCATGAGGAGAAGAATCGCCCATATGTTTTGCCATCTTTCCTCTAGCCATTATTATTCTGTCCTTTCTCGTTACTACAATACATAACACTGACAATGAAGATCTTTCAAGCTTTCTTCACTGTTATCATCACTACTCACTGTAAGTAATACAGTGAACATGCATAGTAATAACAATAATAATGCAGATAAGATAGACATGCGGAAGAATCTGCAGTCTAAACTAGTGTATAGCCATAACATCTTTCATCATCCCAGTTCTTATGCCCTCTTCTAACCATTTGCTTATTTACAATTGCTTGGAGATACGGAAGGATATCTGTTTGACTCATTGTTGTCATCTATTGTCTGTCAAGACTCAAGACTCACAACAGAAAGACAAGCGACGTGAAATATTTTATCTTTTACATTTTACTAAGTCTCAAGCTATCATTATTTCCCACAACTCATTATAATCTTTTGGAGGCTAGATTCGTTGGTCCTCTTTTGTAAATTTACTTCGTCGTATGCGATGAATATGAATAATCATATTATTGTGAGGGGAAAGTTCCCTCTGCGCCTTTGCTTCAAGGCTTCTTGAGAAGATGTTTGGTGAAAGTACGTAAGCGTAGGTAGGACAGGCTTGTGCAAAACTACTTCCATGCAGATATGTACCGTCAACAATATTTTAGGTTTTAATGTAACTTTTGCTTTACACTTTTCATCCCTCGTCGTCATTCTCATCTAACTCATCTTCTTTCACTCTTACTAGAGGACTTTCACTTTCGAGTAACTCTATCCTCTCTCTTCTTATACTTTATATAGTATGCAAGTTGGTTGGCGGATGGAATTGGGATTGTTCTTCCAAAAAGCTCGTTTCCCAATGGAAGAATAAAGACGAGGAGCTAGTCACAAGTAACGAAGAGAACAATGAGAAGTAGTTTTAGTACACTTTTAGATATTCAGAACACGCGGATGGCCTGAAAGAAGGCGAACTCCAGCATCTAACTTTAACTTAAACTACTAATAATCTCCCTATAGCAGTAGACACAAGCTTTTCAGCCCACCTCAAATATTAATTAATCAAATTTCATATTCTACTTACTTTATTTGCTTCATCCACCTTTCTATTCTTTAGTTTTACCACTACACACTGCCAAGAGTTCCTCCAACATTATAGATAACTGAAATTAAAACTGAGAAATGGCTTAACATGTAAAGTTGGATGTAGAGCAGAACAGTGTGCAATGGGAATTTGAAAAGTGGAACTACTACTGTCAGAAATTATTCTACAACAATTATATGAATATCACCACTGCTTTCAGTAATCCTTACTCAGTGAATTAAACTTTTCTTGTAATCCCTTTCAATCATAGAGTTCAGATAAATACTACAAGTACTTTCTTCTATACATCAAAAGCATAAATCTTACATAAATGTATTCGTAGAAGACTATTTCTTCTATTTCCTCTTTTGTATGTAATTAATGCGAGGTAAATTTTAATATCATTACAGGATTATAATTTATAATATACGATGTAGGTAATTCGTTTTACCCTCTAGCATCTAAATGGTTGCCCTTGCCACTGGATCAAAGTGCAAAAATTGTACAACGTACTGATTACATTTTAAATTGAAAAACCTTTCCTTTTGATCTTCCTGAAACACAGTAACATATTATTTTACAAATATCACAATTTATACTGTAATTTTCTGAAGATTTAAAACCTTCCTATAAAATTAAATATGCAAGTTTGGGATGAGTTTAGTGAAAATATCCCTCGTTCCTGATCCTGAATAAACAGAGAAATGCAGTTTAATTAACGACATCCCCATGAGATTTGATTCAAAGCACATAAATCCACACACATATGCACCATGCATGTATTCACGCCTAATAAGCTAATTATTATATAGATTCATACATCCGCATAATATTATAAACAGGAAGCTTTATTGGAAAAGATATATGATACACTTACGTTACTTATTTATTTGCAACCTGACTATCATGTGACTCAATTAGTAAATCGTTTATTATTATGGTACATAACATCGGATATAATAAAAGCACATTAAATTATAAGTACTCGCATCTTTTAATATCCTAAATGCACCCGGCCATAAGGGACCTATTAGTAATAATGATGACAGATCGGTTTACTTCTATACGGTGTATGATTTTCTCATTTTGTATAAAATCTAAAATCTCACGTGTGTCTGATTTCATATGGAAATTCACTTACAAATCAAAACCAACTACTACTACAGTGAAGTGAGCGACATTCGACCTGAAGTAGGTACTTAAGATAAGTACTTTACTTACTTGCTTCGATACATACAAGTCTGCATGTGATATCGTAATGATGAGGATGGGGAGGTGTATTGTGTGTCTAATTTGACAAAATACATGCATATTCAGTAGGCCGAAGCATTAAAGTGCGTAGTCTTTGGCTCTGTATTTTGTGACGGGATGCTCTTTGGGTATCTAATTTCGTGAAAAGTTGCGTGTACAGCAGTCTCTGAAAACCTCTAGAGATTTGGATCCACTTTATCCCACGAACCACCCAAACCGCAACTTAGTCTTCACCCATGGATGGAGTTGTTTCTTGGTAGAGACAAAATACAATGCGATCGCGAAGTGAAAGTAGGAGTACAACAACAACCGAGAGTAACCTAACAGACTGAATGAATATCTTCTCCAATGAACCAAATTACGATTTCCTCTGGAGATGCAGATAAAATGTTCTTTATGAAGTTGTGAAGCACTTAGGCCATGCCATGGCAAGCTCTGTTTAGAATCTGTCTGTAGTAATAGTAGTGAGAGTAGAAGCAGTTGACTTTGACTTTTGTGTACGATATGAATGATGACAATTGTAAATGGAGCTGGAGCCTTTTGTACACAGCTACTCCTAGTTTACTAGCTGTTTGTGTGTTTCCTCTAAAAAGAGCAAAATTTCCTGGTGTGCTTGCTTTCTCCATACTGGTTTTTACTTCTGGGTCTACCGTGCATGCTATATGTTCAGTAGATAGTCTTTATATTAGATGTAAAAGGCGTAAAAGACTATATCTTCCATTCACAACCTTCCAAATGCTTATCACCACGAGTAAGAATTAATGGTTATGTTATAGTTTGAAGGCCGTGAACCTTTGACCTCTTCGTTATAACGGTTATTGCAAATGTAAACGATTGTTTACAACGTATACCTAATTATAGTTCCGGTTTACTTCAAAAGGTTAATGACAAAATGTTCCCATGATTTTATCATAATTTCCCACTATTCATCTGCTTCGCTGCGGATTCATGCTTATCTGAATTTAAATACTTGCTTTCTATATAAGTCTATATTTATAAGTCCGACTGCAAATGCATTTATTCTATTTACCTTACGTAATTTGTTGAACAAACTTTATGATTTCCTCTAAACAAACTAACTAACCAGATTGAGTTATCTTTGAGAAGATGTTTATCTCTATCTAATTTTTGCGTAAACAATCTCTAAATACCTTATTTTACAGGGCGGATTCAGCTGCTGCAGAAAACTACTTACCAGAACGTGGAGGCCTTACAGAATTCGGGAAGGTAAGGTTAAACTTAACGTTATGCTAATTCGTTTTTTATTAGCCACTTACTACGAAACGTGACTTGTTATTTTGGTTGATGAAAGCTTCTGAAAAGATTTGAATTCCCATTAACCCTCCCATCGTATCCACCCATCATGTTCTTTAACTTAAATAGGAAAGAGAGAATAGTGAAATGTATTTAAGGCTTAGAATCCAAAAGTAGGAATTTTGACTAAAAGGCTAATATATGCATATCAAATACATGGAAAACTTCTTTGTAAGTAAAATACAAAATGCAGAAGAGTGTGTTGATAAAATTTAGCTCAAGTGGCTTACTTGCTTACTTTCCACTTGGTTGGCATTTCTGAGTGATTTCCCGTAGCACAATCCATCCATCCATCCATCGATCTAGTCTTTCACTCACTTAAGTCAGTTTGTAAAATAATGGATTCAAAATCTCGAGAACAAGAACGGCTAACTGTAAAACAGAAAAAGAAAAAATATTCCTTCTAGTAATGCATGTGGTAAGGTTGTGAAACCTAAGGGCCGTGAAATAAGGTCAGCTTGACATGATTCCCCAAGACTTAATATGAAAGTCAAATTTGGTTTCCGTTTTGTATGTGCTTTTCCTTGCATATGAAATTGGCATGGGCGGAAGGAGGAAAAGCTTTCTTGCCTTTTAGTTATCTAGTCTCTACATGTATTTATCAAGCATATTTTTTTACCCATTTTCGTACCTGTGCCAATTTTTTTTACAATATTACCTCAGGGAGTAAAGTACTTAGCTGAGGATTGTACTTACGAAAAATTCAGAATCACTATAACTGAACAGAATATTTTAATGAAATAGAAAAACAGGTTTAACTTTACTGCGCTTAGTGAGTACCCGAACCTGAAAATGCATAATATGTAACCTGTTCTTTGTAGTTATGAAATATATTTAAAAATTGTAAAAAAAGCCTTGGGTGTTTTAATCAGGGTAGCTGGTAAGATATTTGTATCAAAATAATCAATTAATTGACTTCTGCTTTTGTTCTACTCTGGTATTTTTCATATTTTGACAAACTAAAGTGAATTACCTGCAGATTTATATAATTATCTAATTTTAACATCTTATATCTACTTCAGTAGAAAACGTTTTTTGTGCGTTTGATTAAAAAAGTTTAATAATTGGTGTTATTGAGTCTACGGCCTCACACCCCAGATTGGAAAAAAGATGTTTCCGATTCTGCCAACCGCAAAGAATTCTCAGTACCACAGAGGTAATATTCATACTAGAAGTATTCCAAGAAACAGAACGATTTCTGGGTTGGTTTGTCCATCTAACTAAACCATATCCCAAAAGGGTTGTATCATATGTACAATTTAACATATAACTTTTCGTCTTGTGTTATTCTAAGAGTGAAAGTTCCTCTCGATTTATTTCCTAGTATTCACTTCCATATTCTTTAAACCAATGGAATACATACAGCTTAACAACAGAATGATTCTTTGGAGAGTTTTCTTCTACAAGAAAAGGATAGAGATAGGATGCAGTGAAAGTTGTGACTATAGTGTGTACGTCTTACATTGTAAGTCGTGAAGAATTGATGAAGAAGAAGTGATTATTGATAGATGAGTCATGATGAATGCTCTCTTCAAAGGAAAAGAAATACATATTTCTTTTTGTCGAAAAAAATCTAGAAAGTTACTGCTTCTATATAGTATATCAGTATAGTTACATGGAAATGCAACAACTGAAAGAACTTCATAATAATACCCGTATAAAGTATAATATCTTGAGTATAAATGTCTATACATCCTTTGAGTTATTGCAGTTTGCACCACAAACCAAAGCCATAACCACGAAAAGCCAACTCATTGCTAAATGTTGAATTTTATCAAAGATGTGTCCATGATTTCTCTTTCCTGCTCTCCTTAAAGAAAGTTTCAAAGAGCCGGAGGAAGAGAGTATGGACAGATTTATGAGAAAACCAGATGGACGTTGTATACTTACTACTACTTCGTTTAATACTTAGAAACCTCAAAGATGTTGGGTAACGTGACTTCTTCAAAATCTAAAAAAGAGAATGGATCTTATATAGGGTGAAAGTATAAGTTTCAGTCTGTCAAAAATAAGAGATACTTCAAATTGTCTGGGTATATACTGTACTGTATATAGTGGTTTGGTGGCTGAGTGTGCTTTATTCAAGTTCATGCCATTATAATATTATTACTATCATCTTCAGTCCAACTCCAACTAGGCAGGACGAGAACTTTCACTAGTAGTAAAAGTGTGATACTACCACCATTAATGTTTTTATTGATAGTACCACTACTGTGTCTACTAGAGATATACTTACTTTAGAATTGAGAATATAAAAGGAGTATACAAGACGAGTCAAAGTCACAAAGTTTTCTTTTTTCTACTGTCCGTCCATCGGTCGGTACAGAAGAGATTTATCAAAATCAAACCACTTCTTTTTCTACTACAAAGACACTTCTTGTATGAAAAAATACTACCTTACTTTTACTCTCTGAACCAATGCAAGAAGTGAAGAGACTCCAACTAAAATATAAAGTTTTCTTTCCTTTTTCCCATCTTTAGGAAATATATAGGAAGAAATACTTTTTAACGCACTTCCTGATAAAAAGCTCTGATGTAAGTACATACATCTGTATGTTAAACGAACTAACTTACTTTCTCCATAGAGGTTGACGTGTAAAAGTATATAGTGAGAAGTAAGGTAAGTGCCTCAATTCGGTTGGAGTTGAGGTCGCGTCAGGTGACCTTATATCAAAATACACAAACGGAGCACATCTTAGATAGTTCTAAAGAAAAGAAGGTACTTTGCTTAGATGTACAGAAAAAAGCGTGAATAATGTGGCTGAAATTGTTGAGAAAGCAACTTTTTCCCGTCTCCGACTCACTGCCAACTTGTACACCATTTAGGGTGCTTTTTTACTCATTGTATGCATAAAACAGTGATTCTATTTTTCATACACCTAAGCATATATTTTTGTGTCCCTTGATGCCTATTACTGCTGAGGTGTTGGTTAAAAGTTTAGTCAGGAGTACTAACAACACCCTTCGCTCTCATGAATCAGTCAAGAAGCGGCCACTCCTTTTAAGAAGCAAGTAGCCGAGACTTTCACTACTATCTAAAATCTAGATGCAGTCTTGTAGTTCATTTCTTTTTAGACATTTAAATAGGCGGACACTCACAGCATAATAAGAAACGAGAGTTGAAAAAGTTGAGATGTAGATAATGGCACAAGTGCGACTAAAGACGAGGGAGGGTACATGATACGGATGTGTAATGGGACTTCATACATTATTCCTAAAGAAGCTCATGTGTGCAAAATATATTTAAATTTTTATGAAAAAAATGAGAACTGTTGTTAACTTAGTATGCAAAGCGATTGTAATGGTTACAAAATATCATAATATAATTTCTATTTTTATCTCTATGTATGTGTATTTTGTGTAATTCTTGGAAAAACTAAACTCCATGGGGGTGGTGGCTTTTTTTTCCTACTGTTAAATGTAGTTGGTGGTGCTTGAGATGAATCGATTAGGGATGATAGTGGATTTGGCCCATGTGAGTGTGGCGACGATGAAAGATGCCTTACAAGTCTCACGAGCTCCAGTGATATTTTCCCATAGTGCTGCCTCAGCCCTTTGTAATCATTCTCGTAATGTACCTGATGATGTTCTTCGACTGGTTGTAAGTTACTCTCCTTTCTCTCTGTTCTGTAATGTGTCTTACATTGTTATAATAGGAATAATAGTACCATGCATATGTCTGCATATGGGACTAGTATAATAAATCCTTGCATTACAACATTACTTCATTTTTCATGCATGCCTACATGCCTCTAGCAACAGTATGGCTGTGGGACATTATTATTATCATGGAGAAAGTGAAAGTAGGCATTTTCTTGGCTGGATGAGTCCATGTTCCTTCGTATTAATAATATCTTCACAGTCCAAGTCCAACTTGCTGGCATAGCCAAAGCAAAGCTTTTCCTATGAAGTGTACTTATTGTAGGAACCCTGAGCACTCAACCCGAGTCCCTCTCAAATTTCAATTCGTTTCGTATAGAAGAACATTCTATTAGAAAGATGCATGCGTGTAGATTTGTATTATATAGAATAGGTAATAGAGTATAGTGAACAAGTAGCCTCATAGAGTTAGATATAGAGATGAATAATGTAAAATGTAATCATTCCAGGCTGCCAAAGGAGGAGTAGTCATGGTCTCATTTTATAATGTCTTTGTTGCCTGCAATGAGACGGCAACTATTCAAGATGTCATTGGTAAGTTTGTGTACTATCTAAGCAAAGTAAAATATTCTAGATAGAAGATCGAGTATCTAGACACACACTTTCACATGCCTCATTTCTTATTTATCATTCCTTCCTTCCTGTCATGAATAAAATATGGCTTTGCAATATATCAGTATCCCCAGTTCCGTCACACCATTTGATACATGCTGGGAACACTATCTATTTACATCTATATAGATGGGTGAGATTTTACTAGGAATCATACTTATCTTTGTAGAGAGATAAGAAGGTCTTCTACCTTTAAAAGAGAGTCAAGTTGGCTATCAAAGAGATGAGAAATGTGATTTGTGATCCGAAGATTTGTTGTTTTGCTTTTCTTTCTCAATTCTAACTTTACCCTATAGGGCAGCCAGAGTAACTTCTTCATGTCTTTTTGCTTTACTTCCACTTTTAGCTCATATCCAGCACATTCGGGGAGTTGCAGGTGTTGATCATGTTGGGATTGGAGCTGGATTCGATGGAATAAACTTGTGAGTTGACGTTTACATCTATCTCTCTCACTGAATGTCGAGATTAATTTTCTTCTCTTCTTTAACTATCGTCCCTTTATCCGTACTATAAGCTCTGTATTATTGCATCAAGATGAAAATTTATCCTACTACTTTTATACTCACTCACTCGCAAATACCTACTTATATACTATAAGCTGGTAGGGAATGCGGTACTACTGATAACCTGACATATTTACTTGAAGAAGCGAAAGAGACTATAAAAGTAACCGAGCTAAAAGTAGCTATGATTCTTGAAAGAAATCCGTCTCAAAGGAAACCAAAACTGAACTTACTCAACACTTGTTCCTTAACTCGTTTGTACTCTCAACTTCAAGATACTTAAAAAGTTTCAACCGTGTTGCAACTTTACTACTACTATTTTAGTTTGAAGAGATGAGTTGGATACTTGAAATAGAGGCAGAGAAATCTTCCCTTTAGGCTATGTATGTAATCTTCATTCTCCAGATGGGAAGTTAAATATATCCATGAATCATGAAACTTAAGTCTTTCCCTTGCGTAACTTTGTTTTGCCAAGTATATATTTTAAAATTTAGCATTGACGTACGATGACAAACTGAACTCTTCATCTAATCCTGGGTTTTTTATAGAACAAACTTTCTATCCACCTTTTCTTTTATCATTTAATGGAGTTGAAGAATCTGAAATGATAGTCTTGAAAATGATCGACCTTCAAGTTAATGTCGAGTCCATCATCAATATATATAAATGAAATTGTTCTATATCACACAAGCACTTCTATTAGATGTAACTTTTCTAACTCGGTTTATTATTATTGTTACGCTTACCCACAGCGTCCCAACAGGATTGGAGGACGTGTCGACGTACCCGAACCTGATACAGGAGCTGCTAAAAGATGAAACATGGACAGAACTGGATTTGAAGAAGCTGATAGGGATCAATTTTTTACGAGTTTTCCGTCAGGTAGAATCGGTAAGCCGTTCTTTATTTCCCTTCTTACTTTTCTCTCTTCTTCTTTCAGTTTCTTTCACCCAGAAATAAGGGAGAAAGAATTCTAGAAGAATTCAAGTCCCTTCACTTCTCATCTCCTTTTGGATGGAGGTTCACCCTTTATTAGAAAAGAATCGTTTCTTCTTTTAACTCCACAGTTTTTCTCCTTAGTTTATACCGTAACATTAAAGTGGTATAGTTCATAAACGATATATTTCGTTTCGAAATCGAAATTAAAGGGTTAAAAATTGGATTCAAAAAAAGGCTTATAATCACCAATTCTCTAATTACAAGGTATACCGTCATCAATAAAAAGCTACTTTTTATAGGGGTTTAATAAATGGTCCCGTTAAAACTTGTTAATACCACTCGACTATATTTAAGCTTTTAAAAATGTTTACTAAATTTTGAAGACCATTTATAAAAATTCAAATGTGTAAACTGAACACAATTTATGAAGGACATCTAAAAATACATAGAGGTTGAGTAATCTTGGTATTTCTCTCACACACAACACGGTAAAAGATTTAGGTATATGAATTTTGGTTGGCGATAGTGTTATGTAACGATATAGTTGTTACATCTTGGTCGGTTGGTTGTCTACTTCATACAGTAGTCCATGCCCTAATGGTGCAATTCAATATAGTTTTTTTCTGTCCAACACGCTGACTTTTATCAATAGAATATCATCACTAACACCCTCATCAAAAGAGTATCATAGGGAAAAGGTCTCGTCCTTACATCTTTTTTCAATGCATTATAAGTGATCTATAGTACATCACACTTTTGTACTCAGCACACACACCCTCCTACTTTATTACATGTGTGTGTACACAACAACAAGCTGTCCTCTATTGATTCTGATTTTTGAGCCCCACTGACTTTAGTAATTTTCTCCCAGAAGGACTTTCAAAGAAAGCCTTTGGGCCACCGAAATACCTAAGACTTATGTCTGTCTACCTTTCATATCCTTCTTAAAGACGAATCCTATGAATTCATGTGTGTTCAAACGCATTGACTCGTAACTCTGCCCACATTTCCTTCTACTTCTGAGAGTTTACATTTGCACCTCATGCTAAAACATCTTAAAAGTCTGTACCTTTGCTTGCTTTTATAGAACTGTAAAGAAAGTAGAACTAAATCCGGTGTCATCTTATTACAAAGAGCTGATTCACATCAAATTTCGTATGCAAAGCACAGTCACTCAAGTGGAATTGAGTATTCTCCCATTTATCAAGTCAACCGTACTTCCATAAGATCTCGATTGAGATTCGAATGAGTTTTCAAGGGAAAACAAATTCTTTCATTTATTTCCAAGCTTGTTTTTCTGCGGCTGACTTTCAGGCTATAAATTTACTTCATGATAGGAGGATTATAGTTGACTGGCATTCTGTTTCCAAGTCAGAGACGATTTTATAGAACGTCTTACTGATGGTAGCAATAATATTAGAAGGACCCGGTTCTTTGACTTTCCAAATGGCTAGCAACAATTAGTCGGATATTTTTCTAAACTTTCAATCTTATCTTTAATTTTTAGTGGAATCAAACATAAAATAAAACTTATCAACTGTGTATATTTTTAGTACAGTAAAATTCTTGGAGTACATTTAATAAATAATCTATGGCTAAAATTATGTTAAAAGTTAGCTAATTAAAGCTCACATAATTTAATTAAAGGCAAAGTAGTGAAATATCATGTCCAAACTTTAGAGGTTTTCATTTCTTCAAAGAACTACAAAAATGTGTACCAGACAACTTAAATAACACATTGTAAATAATCAAAAAATTAAAAATTATGCACTTCTTATAGGTTCTGTTCAAGGTGAAAATGTCATTTTTAAAATTCATTAAGATTCTACACACTCCTATTCTTAGTCAAATATGATCGATGCAGTGCATTACTTCAAGTTAAAAAAAGTTATTTAAAAAATGAAGTACGTCTACATTGATTGCTAGCCCAATTCGACATTTTACTTTCACCAATTTTTTCCATTTATGATGTAATTCACTCACATTTCATCACAAAACCAATCTGATCTAATGCACTTGACCAAGTGTGAAAAGAGTTTTAGAAGTAAGTAAGTACTTACTACTCAACTCCATCCAGCAGACATAATAGAACGTACATACATTATTCTCCTATCTGTGTACTTATACAATACATGTTCTTTCTTCGTGCTTTGCCTATAATATATATACACACACACCTACTACATCATAAGTGGAAAGTCATTTTCACTCAAAATCATTTTTCAACTTTCCAAAGTAGGAGGGGAAATGTAATGGACATTCTGCCCTTCCGGCAATCACCATCGACTAAGAATAATATATACCCCTTACACCTATATCTGCCGTCTTCGGCTTTCCATTCTTCTACGATTTCTATAGAAAAGTACTAAAACCTAGGATTCACTTTTTTAAGTATTATTGCTCCAAGGAACTACTACTGACTTTTCTTGTACTACTTGCATTGGGTGTAATTTAAAATAATAATCTGCTAAAAGCACCTGTCTATTGAATTTTTTTCTTTACTTTAATTCAGGTGCGAGATGACTTCAAAAAAGTTCCTCCTATTGAAGAATGGATTCCTAAATCCAATTTGGAAGGTAAATGACGTTTATACTTTGAATTTCAAATGTAATGCACTTTTATTATTTTTATATCTGTAAAATTTAAGAAAACATTTTACAATTAGTTTTATAACTATTCTGTGTCGCATCATAGGTCACCCAACAACTTGTACCTACTACGGTGCTGCTTGAAAGCAACTTGTACTTTAATTACAGCAACAAAGAAAAACATTATCACTATACACTTGTACCATTAGTGATAAAAAATTAAAAATACTACTAATTATACAACAGTTTTATGAAAATACAAAAGTGCTATACTGCGTATACCCAAAAGTATTCATAATCATCATAATCATCACTTTAACATTAGAGTAAACCTAACCTACTATAAAACTATTATAATAGGAATTTTTCCACATACAATTCAAAGAAACTGTGATTCCTTTGTAAGTTTCGTATGTATGTAAGAACAATGAGTGTGCATTTACTTTATTTCTGTATTCCTGAAAAAGACGACGATTACTCTCCAGCAGGATTTCAATTCATAACTCAAGTATGAAGTTGTATAAATCCAAAAGAATACAAGGAAAAGCTGATGTTTTAAAATAATAATATAATACATTGTGTTTTTTATACAAAAAAGACTTACATAAAACTAAATAACGAGATTTATAACGACACACTAATGTGTACGTTCCTTTATTGTAAACGCATAATGCCCTTGGAACTTAACTAACAACCAACCTCTACACCCACCAGACAAACTTTCGTTCAAAGCATGTACTAAGAGAAGCCAACAAAGAAACTAGCATATTGTACAATATCCACCAAATTCCTTACTTTTTCTTTGTGAGTACTGTTTGATCTTATTCTGCCACTTGGATCTGATCAAAGACCCTTCTCTATTTTTTATTTAATATAAAGATGACGCAAGCAACTCGGTCATTCAGTCAAGCGGAGAAAGCTGCTTTCACTTAAAGTGATACACCCTCAAAGCACTACCTATTATGGTCAAGGATCTTAAGTATATACTCTGTATGGCCGATTCAATAGGGTCGTTAGTACTATTCATATTTTCAATTTAGATTATAGATGGACGTTCGAAGAAAGGATAGTGGCAGTATATTAGGTTTTCAATCTGGGTTTTATTCTTTGAAACTGCAACAAAGCGGTATACAAAGTAGCTACCTATAATGTAATAATAGGAATCATTTTGTTATTGTCGTCATTTTAATCTTATCTCATTTTAAGAAGTATAATACATCCTTAGCATTATGTATCAGTGCAATAATGTTATGTACTACATAAGAAACTTTGGAATAGAATCTACATGCAACATAATATAATATCACCGTAATCCTGAAGTTACATCAAATGGTGGACAGGATAAGAGGTGATAGTGGTGAGGTCTGGCATGGCATACCAATCCAAAGGAAAGTGAAAACAGTCAGGCAGAACTCAACCGGCAGGACCGAAAGCCTCTACCAAACCAACTGCCATCATCACCATTCTATAGATTCAGTCTTTTTGAATGCTTTTCTCTCTCAAGTCAATGATGTCATTATACTATGCTGCAGTATGCACTCCATATAATATTCTTTGGAGAAGATCCAGGAAAGCCGAACGCTGTAGCAAATACCAAGTGCCAGCATCCTTTTTCTTCAAAAGTTATTACTATCATAAGAATAATAAACCTCTTCATTCACAATGACATACATGAAGGCTCGTCTTCATCTATGAAAGTACTACTTATATATGAGCTATAATACTTGCAGTAGATACAAGCATCGAACCCTTTATCATTCCTGTGCTATTTTTATTATCAACTTTATGAGTATTGCTCTGTATATGTACATATGATATGGTGATGGTTGGTGGTGACAATTCCAATCAGCTTCCAAAGGACTTAATGGAATGGAGAAAGTGTGTATGCCAAAGCCAACTTTAAACTTACTAACAACATAGGTAGAGACAAACACCTTCAAAAATAATGCTCTTGATGTGTTAATACAAAAAGCTGCACTTCGATGAAGATATATAAAGTAGTGAACTGTGAGCACATATATAAGTAGTTTCGACTTTCAAGTTGGTGAAAGAAATCCCAACCCACCTCACACCTCAAGCCTCAAGATCAATCTGGACTTGACTCTGTGATGTGAAACGAAATGAAGTCTACTTTGATTTCGAGGTTTTTGACTCTTTCACTTTGCCCGAAACCTACGCGAAAGTTTCAAAGAGCTTGACTTCTCTACCAAAATCAACCCTAGATTTCCTACAGAGAAAACAACCACATTGTTATTTCCTTATTTGTACTACTATCTAGGTATTCTGTACAGATGAAAGTAGCGGAATGTATTCGATGCAACATAACATCTAAGGTACTTTATACAGCTATGACCGCACCTACTTCTGTTTTGTTACAAAGAAATTTTACATCTGCGAAGGAAAATCTCCTCAGCCAACTCCCTCATACAAATGCTCAATCCAATTTAGTAAATCTCTTCCTACTAGAAAGTTTAACTGCTATTTCCTCAACTGAATGATGTTTGTTTCTACCAATAAAAATGTGAGTGTATTTGTAAATATCTGGTAGAAGTAGAAAATAAATTTTCTATTTGTATCTTAACATTAACTCTCTCTTTGTACGCGTAGTAATGCAATAGTATAAAAATTTAATATTACGTTTATACCAAATTTCCCTTGTATAAGGTATAAAATTATCCTTACGCATTAATCGAATAGACATAAGCAGAGACACGTATTATATGTATGACTAATCATAAATAAATTGTGTACCTTCTATTCTTCATTTTATGTCGTTGATGAAAAATTAATTGGCCAATTCAATAGGTTTATTTAGCATTTTCTTTACAGCAAGCGTGCTGGCTCTTTCAAATAGACTTTCTACTCGATATTTTTTTGAATCTTTTACATTACGCATAAGATGAGAGACAACGGTATTCTGGAAAATAAAGAAGATTAGAAAAGCATAGGCATGTCAAGGCATAGAATTGCATTATTATCAAAACACTGGAAACTATACTATAGCATAATAGTATTATTAGATAGTCCCATCCGGTTTTCATTCTGGGAAGAAATATACAGAAGCTGCAACTTGTTTCTGCCCCTGTCGATCTGGAATACTGACTGAAATCTGAATTTTATACTTTATATCTTACCTCAGCTCGAACGAAAGAAATTTACGATCTTTCTATTTTCGGAAGCGACTCCTTTCTTCTACTTTCTACATAACTTTTTATTATTTAATCTCTCCTCCATATGTTTGTACGGTTCCTGAAGATTTATGAAAATATGGAAAACTGAAGATGAATCTTTTACCTATGCACTACATATTACGTAATCTTTAATATGTACATGTATAAACATCCAAGTAAAATCAAAAAAATCATGTAGTATTTTTCATAAGCCTTATATTCAATAATGTGAAGGTATGAGTATATTTATACCGTTTCAATAAAGCTGTCGAACAATCCTATTATTAGTTTTTTTCTTGAGCCAAGAAAATGAACAAGACTTGCCTACTTAACTCCGAGGGGCTTTTTCCAATTCAAAAAGAATTACGTATTTATTAGACGGGACGGGATTCCTCGAAAGAAAAAAAACCAATAATTGAACAAAATCCTTTTAAGAAAGAGGAAACTCTTTAGAGAAAGTACCTTTCTGATGTATTTAGAAGACTATTGTAAGTTTTGAAGTAAAAAAAGATAATAAATAAATAAGAGGTTTGTATGCTTATTATCATTATGCATCTTTGAAAACTCTTGTTACATAGAGAGGATGAAATTTCTACAAACTCTACAAGAAAGTTGAGATTTTTCTTTTTTCAGTCTATTAAAATTTCTTAAATTAGGACAGTATGAATTCAGTTAATATATTATGGTTACTGGGATGAATAAATTGCATGCATGCAAGCATGTTTTACTAAGCAAGTTTGACATGAGAATGAAGATCTTCATCTTATTTGGCCTAGTTTACTTCTCTTCGTTTTGGCTAGACGTTTCTTTTTGTTGTTGTTCCTTCGAGGACTTGAGCCCCTAAGTGAAACATACATGAATGTGCAAGTTTATAGAGACCTACCTAATTGTGCAATAGGTTAAAATGTAATGTAACAATGTCTACTCTTTAATATAACAATATTATAGTTTCCAGATTAGACATTTTACTACAGTAGGCTAGTCAAAGGTTCATCTTGTCCTTATCCTGTAATACTTGGTGTGTCCTAAAATATAGGCTAGATTTTCCATATCACAGTCAGTGGTGTTCCTCTAGTCCTGGGGAAACAGAGCGCGGAGACTAGTGCGAAGAGATCGATATGGGCTTTTGAAAAAGGAGTTCAGTTTAGTCAAACCCTACAGTTGTGTATTGCATCCATAAGGTATTAAACCGGTAGAGAAACTAAGTATAGAGATCGAGACTTGGTGAGACTAGACCCTTTATTTTTACTAGACAAACTGGTAAAGTCTCCCATAACTAGGACAGAATCTATACACGATGTCCTATCCTAGTTTAGACTTAAGTTTACTTACATATTTCTCCATCATCATCATGAGAAATATCGTACCTTCTCCTTTGCCTTGAATAGATGCATGAATATTCCCTCCGGTCTTCTTTTCTCTTTCGTTATAGAAGAGAGATTCTACGTCCTACTTTCCCTTCTTGGATATAGTGAGAGAGTGGGACCGGTCGGTTGGGTACTTACCTAAACAAGATAACACTCTATTGTAGTTTCACTTGGGTAGTCAGTCGATCTTTACCAACGCTGCCCTTGTGCGACTTGTGCCTTGTTCTACCACCTTCAACCTTTTCCAATTCATTAGACGAAAAAGTTAGCCATTCTGCTGACTTTTAAAAGTACGTAGATGTTCGAACTTGTGAAAAGTTCTTGTTCATTTCTGTGTTCGTAGTAGTAGTACCCCTGGTATTAGATACGAAAGTAAAATACTCGATCCAGATACGATGTAACTTTAGCATCGTAAGATATAGTAAGTATATTAAATAACTTTCACCGGGTATCCCACTACTTCAGAATGTTCCATGGGGGCGAACTGGCACTGACGGGAGTTGTACCTTTACACTGGACAGGAGAAGACAGGAAGACAAATTCGTGAAATAATGAAACATGCATACATATCCTACTTACAATTTTATATGTAGTCTTAAGAAGTATCTTTATTGCATGATTTGGGACAAAAAGGGTCTCGGGAGAGATTGAGGAAATGGATAAAGCTAAATTGCTTGCCTTATCGGTACTCCGTGTCTTTTAATGAGTCCCGCATCTTCCTGCCGTCTGTAGACTTGCTTACTGTATCACTCATGTTCTTTATTTACGACATCTCTTCTATATTTAAGCCAAGAGAAATTCGGAGGATAGGGAAGCCCTTAAACGAAACCCGACACTTTATATGATAAAATTAAAATATAACTGTACTTAATGTATATTAAAATAAATTATTTTGTAATTTTCTGTTTTAATTCAGATGCCATAAATTAAAAAGAACTTTCATTGAGTAGTATATATCGTAGTAAAATTCAACAGGATAAAAATATTAAAAAACTTTCCCCAACAAAAAATATTGGAGAGATTATAATAATGAAACTTCATATCCCTCTCCGTACTTGGAATGTCATTCTCTCCGTTCCTTCACAAGAATCTACATTATTACGTTTGTGATACAGTTTTCACTTCGGTTGGAGTGGCAGACAAAGCGTATTTAATTCCACGTATGTGCGTTGTTTTCAACCAAATAAAACATTTGTGGTTGTTTCTTGTCTCCCAACACTTTCTTCTTTCCACCCCCACACTCATCTGCTTCATGAAAACATGCTTTTGTTTCGATACTTTCGATAAATTCTTCAAAGCTATTTTTTGATCCATGTCGTAATTACTTTTTACTAGTTTTTACTGAACCTTTGTGTGTTGTGGACTCGGTTACCTGCATGTAACTTCAACAGCAATAAAATCATACAGAAGTCTAGAAACGTATCATTGTAATGAAATGTATACACATACAGTCAACAGTACAATTATCACTCAAAATGTCTTTGAGTTGAACATAACAAAATAACAAGTGAAGATCGAAAGTTCAAACAAACAGAAGTCGGAGTCGTTGATTCGTCATGCCTGTGCTTTTATCTCTGGAATTTTAATTAAAGCCATCGTAGTAGTATCCAGGGTAGTCTATCGTTATTACAAAGATATCATTCCTCATCTCATGCTCCTAAATTGGGCTTGACCTCAATCTCAATCATACCAATGTTATTAAGAATGATGACATATACGCTCTTAGAAAGAAGGTGAACTTGTATTGCGCATCATTGTACAAAACTAATGAGTACACAGGGATACCTTTGTGGTGTGTTTGAAATTTTTAATAGGGATAAAGGCACTTCTTTCCATGTCATTCTTGCAGAAAATGACAGCAATACTCGTAATTGTGTAAGTGGTCCTATTATTCGAATTGTCATTTTATGGGCAACTTTGCATAAGTGGAATTGGCCTGGGAAAGAAAGAGAAAGTACCAAGTTATAGAGTAAGTTGAGGAAGTTGTAGTCTAGTCATTGTATTGTGCAGTCAGATTACACGGGACTTGATGTGAATGTCAGAGGCAGTAACGGTGACGGTCGGTTATGCTAGTGGATCTTGGATGAAGTTGCCTTTTCCCTTTTATATACAAGTGTAGTAAAGACTCATCCCAAAATCATTAGCATAATAGCTCTCAAGCCAGAGAGAGGCACCATTCTCAACTCAAAAATCTTAAAATGAGCAAATTAAATCTTTTCCTAAGCTTCTTAGCCTATCACCACATTTAACAATGGACCAGGGCCGTAAATCTATGCCATATTTATCAAAGAATCCTAGAGACAAATTCCAACCGCACAGATCTATTTAAGATTCACATTGTTTGACTTTCACTCCTTTCTCTTTTCATACTGTATTACGGCTCTTGCCGAAAATGCACCTCCTCCACTAAACATTTATTTACAGCAAAAGAGCCCATTGTTTTGTGTAATGGCAAATCTGCCACGCAAAGATTTCCACAAATAAGTAGCGATGGGTTTCTTGTCTGTGCCCGTCGTTATTATTATTATCCATTATGATTACACACAAAAGTATAGACTGAGTGGAAAGCTAGGCTACTCTGTTAACTGTTTGTGGGACAGTTAATGTATTTTGGACGGAAGGAAGGATGGGACAACAACTGAAATCACAATGAGTCTCTTTGTGTATCTGGGGAGTAGACAACAAACGAAGCAAGGCAATCTTAAATGGAACCATTAGCAAAGCCATGATCACATTAGGTAAAAAGCTCCAACGAGCCAAGTACAATAGGGGCGAGAATAGTAAGGGAACGATTGCCAAAGTATTCATTTGACTTGCTCTTTCTCTCCCTTCTTATAATTGAACAAAATCAGTTTTAACAACGAAAACCAGATATTACTTTTACACCCTTTCTACATACGATTATAGCTGTTAGATATAACCATTTATTTTTTAAGCCGACCAACCCAAAAATGTTATGTACGTGTAACATTTTTTTCACCTTCTTTCATTAAAAGAACTAAATTGATAAGTTAATTTTATGACGATTTTGCCAAGTAATAATTTTGTGAATCTGTCATCACTTAGTAGAAATAAATTGCTTGATTTACAGGCTCTCATAATGCGTTATTATTTGAAATTATTATTATTAAAGCAGTTCAATTGAGGATAGAGTATAATAGACATCCCCTGCTGTTGCTGCCCGTAAAATTTGTGGGCTGACTTTATTGCAATAGAAATTACAGTACAGCATCAGCTGTTCGAAATGAAATGAAAGGACAAAGTATGATTTTTATTTTTATTATATAAACTTAGTTGAGTGAGATAGTTTCTGGGGAAAATAAAAAGTATAGGCTCCTTTTATCAAGATCCGACTATTAATTTATACCTATTACTATTATCATCATTGAGTTGGTCTACCAGGTTGACACGAACGAACCCCCACTTAGTTAGTAGTAAACTTTAACCATCATGTCAACACAGGAGGAACTTCGGTGCCGGCGAAGAGAAAAAAATCATTTCCACTAATGAGCAAAAGTCATGCAAGGGAAAGTGTAAAAAACGACTGTGAAAGTTGTACATCCTAAAACTATGACCATTTTTTTCTCACACTTCCTCCCTTCTAATTCTGGTCTAGATTCACATTCGGAAACACGAAAAGATGTTTATTATACGAATATAACTCCCTAACTAAACTAGCTAGACCACTGCACTGTCTGTCAGTAGATCTACACTATACATAAGAATGTAGTTTTTAGTAGAAGACCTGCTAGGAAGATAAAAAAATGCTTGCTTCCATCCAGAGACCGTAGAATCCCGGAATGCGGGCAATTAGTTGCGTCGGCAAATCTGTTTTAGTCACTCGTTTTCTCGGTCCAAGTGCCAAAACACCAGAGAGTAGAGAGAGATGAAGAGGCAAAGTGGAATATGTACGTATGTGTTTTCAAATGCTCAAACAAGAATGCATATTGTAAGTTTCTATAAGTCCAACTCCAGATATATCCAAATAGAAAGTACATTTGAAACTGGAAAATGTAACTATCCAACTATCCATCCGATTCCCGGTATCATCATACAGTTTCTTCTCCAAATATAATACCAAATTGTATATTTTTTTCAACTATATATTACTTGCACAGGGTGGGTTGCATTATTTTATCAAGTCAAAAGGCTAGCAGTAGCAGCGACTGTAAGCTTTGGTTTGCTTATTGTTAGATTTTTGGTAGTAGAGATGTTTAAGCTAAAAAGGAAGACAACTTGATTCAAAATGAGACAGAAATGCAAATACAGTTGTTTGCTCTAAACTTTTCCAGTTTTTATTGCCATTTCCGTATTCTTAATGCTCCTTACTTTCACATACATAATATAATGGAAGTAAATACAAGAAGTAACGAATACATACACATATAATATATACATACCTACGTACAAGAGGCATTTCCAGTGACATGAAATAAATTAAATGAGGGTGCTCCCGTATTTACATACTTATATTATAATAGTAGTAAGTGCACTGGGATAAAATTCTAGAGAGTCGAGTTGAGTATGAAAAAAACTTTTAGTAAAGATTATAACTGCTTATACATTAGAAACAAACTACCGTCGAAAAGTACCAACTAACCACTTTCACCACCACCTAAAAATATAACCAAAAGACTAGATAGATAGGTAGATGTTTGCTAGTTATATCCCACCAGATAGGTTTGGTTTTTTGTCATAAAATATACACCAGGACTGGTAAGTAGTCGTAGTGGGTTGGCCACGGGTATTCCAACATATAAAATATTTATATGCAAAAAAGTCCCATAAATTCACCCTGAGGAAAGGAAGGGGCATGAGAAAATGGGCCGTGTAAGTTCTAACCGAAATACAAGGCCTAAGGCCACCACCACCATCAACATCCGATTCGACTTGTTATATTACTTTCTACTAAAATAAAAACTTTCTCTTTCCATCCCTTTTCATTCATCATCCGATAGTTGCACACATACAACTAACACAAATCTAATAGCCACTTATTGCATCTCCTTATTTCACTTGAGTCAAGATTCCTACTAACTCCTAAGTACCTAACTGCCCTATCAGTGTCCTCAGTCCCGACAGTGCCTATCCCAATACAACAATTATCATAGGCAATTAGCACAAAAGATGACTTGCCTCTTGATCTATGGAGAAAGCGTGCACTTTAATGTTATGTAAGAAAGGAGGAAAAGTACTAGAGGCAGGCATAGTAAAGGAATGACAAATGTGGTTTCCAGTGAAAGTGAGAATGGTTCACAAGTTGGCCCATATGGAGGCTCACTCATAAATTAACGCGTGGGTATTATTCTACCTAATACGAATATAATAGGCTAGGGTTACACAACTGACAAACATTTCTACCACTAGCAAGATATAAAGTTGAATAGACCTTTGAACAGTTTGAACTGAAACTGAATCTACACAATGCCGGCTTTTATGTGTGAAGTAAACTGTTAAAGTGCCATAAGCAAGCATAACCTAAGAGTAGATTATGAAGTACATTCGAGTTCAGATGGTAATGAAGGAAGCATGTGTTGGACTGAACTAAACTGAAATCGGACTCTTCCAGTGGTGGTTTCACAGCCATACCACACCAGAGAAAATGCTACTTTGTACTTGTATGTTTAGCTAGTGTGTCTGTATAGCTATATTACTTGCAATTTTGAGAGTGAAAGTATCTGAGTAAAAGGATGAGAACGATAGCTAGCTACTACGAGTCTTATTATGATGATGATGAAGGATGAACACATCTTCCACACGTATTCATTCATCCCAGTCAGATATTACATAAGCTGGAAACTATGCAGTAGCTTAGACACTTATCTTTAGGTTTATAACACATACTATCCGACACAGTCCAGACTTTCACATATAAACTCTATCATATATATAATACTAACTGCTGCACAAACAGAAGGAGCACAGAGGGGAAGCATAAATCAAATGAAAGAATATTTCACCCGTCCTCTGTCCCCTCTTCATACTCTACAGTTTCATACATACATTTTTAGCCATTTTATCCAAACCTGACCAGATTGTATTAGTAAAAATGTTTGCCATGCCATGGCCATGACCAAGCTACTTTGTCTCAAACTTTTTTGTGTTGCTTACTCAAATAGGTTACGTAAATGAAATTGTGTCTGATTTGTGCTGTGCATGAAATTTATATGTAAAAGGTATTGTGATATTCACTACTTGTATATTGTAAAGGGTGTAAAGTTAGCATACTTTGTATTTGATGTTTTGATACAGTTGTATTAGTGTCACAATTTTATTACACTTAACCCAATTAAATTCTTACACAACTTGAGGCTTGCATAAATACTGATTTCCCTTTGTAGCTTGTTTTCTACAATTTTACACTGCTCTGTAATAACTTGAATGCCACTCAGGCTTTCACTTCTGAGGTCGTCCCTTTGTTTACGATGATGATATTACTTTATATTGTACTTTGATCATCCCCAATGGTGGTAAAGTTTATAAAGATGTCATTTAGGTTCAGAGTATAATCCGTAATTGAGTTGACATTTACCACCATGGGGTGATGATAATGGCACCTTTAGAGTTGGTTGGGGCTTCTAAAGTACTTCCTTGTCGAACAAGCCGTTTTCTCTGGCCACGTGCTCCTTTCAAACTGCTTCCGTGTCGTAATGGGCTCAATTCTGATTCTACCCCTCCTGTAGTGAAAGACTGTTCATTAGAAGAAGACGAAGCATTACTGTCCATTGTTTTCAATCGGTTCAGCCGGATGTTTTCAACATGACGGTGATTCTTATTCCCTATGGTATGTGATGTCGGCGGTGTAAACCCATTCCCATCCTCGAAGACAATGCTAGACGATGGAGTGGTACTTTGGACAAACAAACGAAACATAGTTGCATTGTGTTTAGCATTGCCAAAATCAATAGATAGACACATTTAAAACAACCATATACACATAAGTATTATGTAGTCTATAAGATATTTTGGATTACTATAATACTATGTCACGCCAAGGTAAAAGTTGAAGTAAGATAGATAAGAAAGGAAGGAGTTGTACAAAGCAAGGAAAAGTAAGAAGGGCTGTTCATCAGAACAAAGTGGATGTGGCTGGGTAAGCTTGCATCGGACCGCTGTTCTGGTTTACTTTCTCTGATATGAATGCAGCAGTGGTCTAAAAGACTGTCTACAATATATTATGTGGTATGTTTTTCTGGATGAAATGGAAAGCACACATAAGGCTGACTCCGGAAACCCAAACGAAGCCAAGCCAAGTCACTAAAGTGAATGTCCTTTAAATAATGCTTTTGCTAAGAAATCATTCTCACTTTGTTCGTAATGAAATTTTCTAGAAGAATTACGACAACAAGGAGTGAGAATGGAGAACAACAAGAAGATTTTTCTGCTTCGTAGGATGTTTTGTCATTTGTCAAGAACCACGGCAGTACTTGACTGGTGACATCGAAATGTCGCCTCATGATCTTCTTTACAGATACAGAACAAAAGATAAAATAGAAAAGGACAACCACATTGCACATCCTACGCACTTTAATAATGTTCAGTCATCACGAAAATGATATTAATTCCTAGCGGCAAGTATTCTCATTCTATTATTACTATTATATCCTTTGTACCATTCAGTCACTTACATTACATAGAAACTGCCTTCTGAATCAGCGCTATTATATATGATGTCATGTCATAATACAAAAGTCTCTGAGGGCCTCTGTGGCTCAAAAAAATGTAAGCGCTTACTTTTCAACAAAATACTCAACAGAAACAGAATTCAAATTGTTGCTATATTATGTTATGATTCATAATCATAACTTATGAAGGATACAATGGATTGGATTCCTTAGAATATAGAAGTTATTTTGCTTTAAAGCAGCACGAAAAATGGTTCTGTCAGCACTATCCTATTATTCAGACCATATTTATACATACTATTTCGCTGTGTAGACATAAGAGCAAACCTTGTGCTTGCACTGAGGAAGTCAATTAATTAAATTTATTATAAATTCATGAAAGGGTTTCATTTTGTGTAAAGAGCCGTTTTAAGCAAACCGACGATTCAATCTTGCTTGTTTTATTTGATTCGTGTACCCCCTATTCAAAACCTCTAGATCTGGTTTTTAATCATTTTAGACCACTATAACGAAAAAAAAATTCATAAAAACTTGCCTTTTTATTATTATTTGAAAAGGTTAAATGCCGTTTCAAGCGATTAATTAGTAGTAACAACTAAATAACTACTTTCAATCGGAATAGAACACTGCATGCTTCTTTTCTTTACCATACAGACAGACCGTTGCAACTAGATCTAAAAGATTTAACACTGCTTGTCGATTTCAGCACCGGAGACTTTTACGTTTGAAACAAACGAGTGAGTTCGTTTCACACAATAAACTCGAAGCCTATTGAGCGAAAAATTCCAAGAGAAAACTTTTATACGTAATAGGAATGACGAATGAGAAAAGGTGAAAGCAGTTCAATCTAGGGAGAATATCTATTCGTCTACATGTGGACGTGGACAGTAGGCATAGGATGATTGATCAACTGACCGAGACAAACACACAAGATTAATATGGTCTACGAATCAAAAGGTAGTTTTTACAGGTAGAGGACTGAGGGTATATCTTAATGGTGCACGACAGAAAAACTATACATTGTTTTACGATTACTTTTCAGTTGAAGGTGGAGGTGCACACTGGACGCAATCAGTCCAACTAAAATCTTTTCCAAATTCCTCTCCTTCCTCAATCGTAGTTGGTAATGATGCATTTAAGGTTTCTGGTAGTCTCAATGCGACAAGTCCGCCAACCACAGAAACCACTCCCATAACGATCAAAGGCATTAACAGATGTGACCGACCCTGTGCAGCATAATTAAGAGAACGGTTTGAGTAAAACGCAACCCTATAATTAGTATCGTTTTTCACTTCACTGCTGTTACCCTGAGTACCTTTCTCGGTAATGTGTAATGTCTCAATACCAGTATATAATATTGAATTAATGATAAGGTCAATGGGTAATTCAGTTGAATCATAAAGAATATCAATAGAGACAAAAAGACAACCGTAAGTCAAACTGAAAGTAACAAATTTCATCAAAGACGTAGACAATTTAACAAATCGTGCACGCCATGTTACGTATCGTCTCAATTTCACTCAATCTGCTTTTGCATTGTGTCATGCATGACAAGAAATGATATGGGTGAGAAAGTAAGAGACGGTTACGATACCAAATAATTGATGAGTGGAATGCAGCAAATGCCAATGCCCCCTATGTAGGCTGAGAATCCCAGTCCCACACCTCGTACTTCCGTTGGATAAAGTTCTAAAAAGATAAGAGAAAGCACAGAAGATTAAGGTGAAAGTTGGTGAAAGCAAAAATGCAAAAGTAAAATGAAATAAAATTGCCATGTAAGGATTAGATATATATTTTGCTAGATTGTTTCTAACCTTACTCTACAAAAGTTTTATTTTATTTTTGTTTGACGTTAAAACGTAGCATTGAATTTATAAAGCATCTCTAATTTCTCGCATGAGACAACGATAAAAGGTACTTCAAGTCCTATTAAAATTGATCTTAAAAGTTTTAACTTATTTATTTAATGAAAAGGTGTCAAAATTCACGAAGAAAATTACTTACCTCCGCCGAATGGATATACCATGAGATAAGAGGCAGAAATCCCGAGTTTAGCAATCAAGTAGAACGTCATCAACAAAATACTGGAATCTATTTATTGGGAAATGAACACCAGAAGAGAATAAAAAAATACGCAGAATAAAGCAAGATAAGCAAGAAAGTCTCTAAAGTGAAGTTAAGAAAAAAGAAAGCAAGTTGAGACGATCGAAAGTAAGAACTCTGACAGAAAAGACAAAAACGACGTCAATTGACTTGAATTATTTATCTACTTTTGTTTCTTTTCTTGTAGTAACTTTATTTCGGAATCTAATTTTCGCAATCAGTTTTTTTGATTAGATAGGCAATCTGAAACAGTGCAGGAAAGAAGCGTTTGCTCAAGAGAGAGAAATGAAATATGAGACAATTCTTTACTTGTGTAAATGTTTCAAGCATTTCTGCTAATAATGCGGAATCAAATACAGATACACATAGATACCCACAGTTGATATATTGAAGGTAATACATCCATGAATCGTGTATGTCGGTAAGTAGTTATAGCTTATAACTCTTTGTGCTGTGATACTCTTACAACAATATACCTTTTTAAATGGATCTAGAATCCACATTCTTTAGGACAGTAACTGTTTTACTTCATGAATGTTAAATGCAGTTAACTCTCTAATCTAATGGTTGTGCAGGTGCCTTTATATCCGTAAATATTATTGCTTTTGAAGCAAGGCAATATTCACGCAAATGACATCAGTACGTAAGATAAACCCTAACTGACGTTTTTGTGATAATTGTTTCGGCAATTAAATAGAAAATTTATTGCTGAACTACCAGCAAACGTGAACAATTATCTTTATCCTTACTGTAATAAAGCATATGAATGAAGCAAAATATTTTGAATTCACTGTCTTTGAGAAAAAAATGAGTACCTGTTTAACGTCTATTGCAATTGTAAGGCATTTAAAAATCTCTTTAACAAATCGAAAGAAAATTTATAAATTATGTCCGTACCATATTAAATATTCAGTATTTCTATGCATGACATGATCTTATCTTTAAAATCGCATAAAAACTAGCTAAATTGGTCGTTCTTTTATTTAAAAAAACAAGCAACTGAATACTATGCATATAATAGAAAACTCCTCAATTTGTTGAATAGTAAGTATAATTGACGAAGAAAGAAAACTACGGGTAAATCAGTTTTATTATTGTAAATGTCAAATATGAAACAGCGTTTTAAGATAAAAATAATATTATATTGTCACATTAGAAAAATAAGCACGTGTGCTACTTCTGTCACGAATGTGTTTGGATTAGCACGCTTTTTTACAAACGCTCAAAGCTAAAAATTCAAAGGTATATCTTAATAAAAAGTTGAACTTAAAAAAAAACTTTTAAACTTTGCTTCTAAAAAATTATTCTTTCCAATTTTCCGTAATTATTCTTTCTTAAAAAGTTGAAAAGAAGTGAAGCCACTATAATAACTATTTGTTTACTTTAATAGTGGAATCAAAACAGAAAGGTATTCCAACGACTGTTTTACTATCCATACTTACATTATAATCATATGTATTTCCAACAGAACTTAACACTTGTAGCAACAAAATAAAATAGGGACAAAAATCTACCATATTATTACAAAATGTTGTTTCCCGATCTATTACGTTTGTTCAGTGAGACAGAACGAGATGACAATATGAATATTTTCTCGTAGATTTTGTTTCCCCAAGGACAATCTGTCACGATCAAGATGAAGAAAATGTAAACGAAAATACATGTATTTATCTATATGTCTAAAATCTTGAAATTCAAATAGTATCTCATCCTCATCTCTGTCTCAACAAACTTTATAACAAAAAATACAATACAACGACACGGTTGGAATATTATTAGGTATGTATACGTTCCCTTTCTTCCATCAATATAATAATACACAGGAAAAATAGAAGTACAAAGACTCCAGACTGATTTTTATTCGCATTCAGCTCCAGTATTTCCTTCGTTGGCTTTTTGTTCAAGCTTTCTCAACTGAACATCAGCACACATCACTTTCTACAATAAAACCTAACACGATGCATTGACATGACATGACCTTAGGTAGAAGAAGCAATATCTGTAGGGCAACATACATATTTTACTACTTTGTTTGATGCGTTGTTACATATTCAGACTTCAATATTATGACAATTGCCAGCAGCCAAAAGCAATGCAATCCAGGTTGAACCTTTTCCACACACAAATGTTGCAATAAGAGATTGAATACCTTTTCTTTTTTCTTAAAAAAATCCGAAATATACTGTATCACTTCATACATAGAGAATTCAACGCATACCGTTCGTTGTGAAAACTGAGGTAGAAAGTAGAAAAACTTTGGCTGCTTTTTCTGTCTGTCTGGAAATAGGCATGTCTGTGCGATGAAATTGGAAAAATAACACAATGACTGACTCATTTTTTTTTCTCTACCTTATCTTCCTATCAATGCATTCACATTCGTTTGCTCTTTTGTAAGATATGATGTGACACGAGGTAAAGGTAAATTCTCATAATATTTGAATCATTCCACAAGAGTATTGAGCCAACGGAGCAGACAGAAATGGAGCAAATGTTTCCAATAAAAAGAACAATATTTGACATTACATTATATCTTACTCAAGTAGCTATCATTTGGTTGAATATATACTGAATAGTATTTGTAAAGTAAGAATAGATAATAATAGCTTCTTTTGTGGTCGATTTCCTACAAAATTTCATCATTTCTCAAGCACATCCTCGAAAATATGAGACAAAGCAATAAATCTGCCTTCCTTACCTTGCCATTCAAAGATTTTTATCAAAGACAGACACATTATATTATGATTGAGAGAGAAAATACGAATATATCTAAAGTCTACACACAAACTCATCTAGATGCTTATGAATACTTTCCGCACAACGCAATGTCATACGTATTCAATTTGTAGTTATCGTAATAATATGAAAATGAATAGCTAGACTTCAATTGTAATTCAATTTCTCTTACCATTGGCTCCAATACTTATTGAAACTGTCTAGTACCATGGGATTGTGATTGGGATGGAAGTAATCAAATAAAATGAGAATAGAAGGGAGATAAATTTGACTTGTGTCTACTATGAGTAGTATGTTAGCTCTTGAGTCTGCTAATATTATATGTCAACTCATCTCATCAGATCATGAATCCTTATATGAATACTTAATATTTTATTCCACAGACTGGTTGGGACATCAACATCATCACAGTCATCATCATGTTTGATGTTCATGAATCATGACGATGCGATGAGATCAGTAGTTCAGCACTCGTACTTCATCTCCCTACGCTCTGTTGGGACAAAATAAACTCTTAGTAAACAGATATAAGAAAGTGCGGAAGCATGAGCTGAATTTGAGAATTATAAATCTCAAAGACACAGTGTGTGTTTG